>JAXGGA010001005.1:0-173771 GCA_038373865.1 Uloborus plumipes
TTTTTCAGAACACATCCATGCCTGAGCCGGGATTCGAATCCAGAACCATGCTGTCCGAGTCAGACTTCTCTGACCACTAGACAAGGTGGCCTGCTGAATATTTCCTACTTATGAAGATGTCTTGAAGTAACTTCTGAGAAATACAATACTCCCCCCCCCCCCCAAAGAGCAGTTAGTGAAATTGTTGAAGAAATTACTGTAAAGAAAAACTTCTCTCTAAAGAAATTACTATAAGAGGATGTAGTCAAAAAAAAAAAAAAAAAGATTGTTAAAGGAAAAAATATTATAGAACTTAGGTAAATGTGATTACTATAACAATACTTGTTTGCTGAATCATATTGGCTGTTGTTGCAGTGAAAATCTTAATACTTTATGGCCAGAATTTTATCATAAATTAAATTTAGCCCAGTTCCAACTGGGTTGTTATGCTCCACAATGAGAATATAAAAAACAACGCAATACCTAGAGGCTGAAGTTGAGGGAAAAAACAAGAGCCAGCAATGATGCCAAATAACTGAATTATTGCATCCAAGTATTTCACTATTTTCTACATTAATAGAAATGTGATGACTAGCGATAGCCTCTTGGCTCGTCTAAGCTACTTCTTGTTAATTACTAGTCCCCAGTGAAGAACAACAGGGATGGTTTCAAGGGAAGGGCGATCACCCCTCCCATGAAGGGCTCACCACTGGTAAATTTTCAATACCTAAATTCAAAAAATATTTTAAGACTATTTTTGATGCTATCAGAAAGGTTTGAGACTCTTTTTTTGGATACATTTCACAATTTAAGTCCAAAACATGTGAGGTCATCATTTGTAAATCAAAATGTGTTGAGTAAAGGATATTTAATAAAATCAAACGCCCTTCCCTTGAAACATTTTTAGATCTGCCCTTGAAGATTGATGGTCCTCTTAAAGCTATCAACTGCCTTGTTCACTGCAGCCAAGGGCGGATCCAGAAATGTTCCAAGGGAGGGGCGATTGAGTTTTTTTTTTCTTATTTGCCCATTTTTTTCTCCATGCTCCCTTGTTAACACATGTTGGTTACAAATGTTTTGGTCTTCCATTTCGAAAAATTTCCAGATCAGAGCTCCGAATCCTCACCCTTTCTCTTAATATCATCAAAAATCAACTAAAACTGCCTTTTTTGAACTTCAAAATCTAAGAACCGCTGTGGAAGAGTCCCTCAAGGGAGGGGCGATCGCCCCTCCCTTGTATCCGCCCTTGACTGCAGCCTCTTCCAGTAAGCAATTCCATGTGCTCACAGCCTTACTAAAGTAGTAATTTTAACAAATTTCTAGGTTAATCTGACATTTAGATAGCTAAAAACCATTACCCATTGTCATGCGTTCCAAGCAAAACTTTAACCCATTAACATCTTTCAATTTTTATAAATTTAAACGGCTGAATCATATCTCCTTTGACTTTCTTTTGTTCAGTGGAGCACCCAGAATTATTTTATTTTCTGGGAGGAGCCTTCCTTTGGAAAGTTTTCGAATTTGAACTCCTAGAGAAAAACCTCCAGTCATCTTCGGTGAAATCAAGAAGGGAGTTAGGGGTAATCTCTGCCACAAATTTCCAAACATTTAGTCCCAAAAATGCACTTTAAGCAGTTTGATTTTGTCAAGTCATCTCCATGCTTCTAGGAAGGGCTTAAGCCCCTTAGCTCTCCCTGAGGGTGTGCCACTGCTTTTGCTTAAGACAAATTATACTAAGCTTGGAATCATAATCTAAATTAGAAGGCCCATTCACTAACCTTGTAGCCTTACTCTGAACTCTTTTTAATAAATAAATTGATATCTTTCTTGAGATAATCTGACCAAAATTGAACAGCATGCATAAAAAATGGGTTAAAACCCTAAAACTGTGCATCAATTTGAAATTTTTGTGTCTACTAACTTTTTTTAAAGAAATGAATGATTCGCAATATTTAGAGCAAATAAATTACATTGGAAATTGAAATATTTTATTCATTATTAACAGGCCACCAGGTTGGTTTAAAACATTTTAACTTCATATCAAATTCTTTTAACAATAAATATTGTGATTTAAAACATTCATCACTTTTAAGTAAGGCAAGACCATATTGCTCATAACGACTTCTTAGGCGACCAATTTTTTCTTGTTTCTCATTAAGTATTGTACATTCAGGAGGAAAAACAGGATATGAACTTTGTAATGGAAAAGTTACGGGCAAGAGTCTTTTTCTTACATTAAGAACAAACTGTGATCTTGCAATTAATTCTTGACCAATATAGCAACCTTTTGAAAAGCTTACCCCATTCAGGTAATCAACATTGGTTTCAAAAGGCAAACAATTACCAGGAGGATGATCTGTGACACCTTCTCCAATACCTAACATGTAACGTATTTGGGTGTATTTATTTCCTTCAACTATGTTGAATTTTTCACTCAGAAGCTTCGGAAAATCAATGTTTTTCTTCGTCAAAATACGAAAACCTAGAAGTTTTGTTCGTGGGTCTTCTACTGCTACCACCACACCATCATGTTTCATCATCTCCAAAACTATGTTACGTAAATCATTCATAGCTGTTTCATCTCCATTTTGTTCAGGGTATATAACCCAAGATATTATATCAGTATTTGGTTGTATTTTTACATTTTTTCGTAATCTGTACATAACTAAATGTGTTTGCATATATTCAATTCCAGTACAATCATATTCTACTAAATATTCTTCAGCCGAAATTTTATACAAAATACTGTCATATAAAACCCTACCTTTAGGATTCAAAAGGAGTGAATATAAACTAGGAAGTTCTGCAATTTTGTTGATGTCATTTGTAATCATGCTTTGCAAGTAATTAGTAGTATCTGGTCCGGAGAGTTTTAAAACTGTCCTCCTATTTAATTTTTCAACATAACATTTATGAGCTGAAAATTTTCGAAAATAAGATAGTTTAGTAAAGATTGAAGGTTTAAGCGATTTAAAATTGAATGCATTCCAAATATACATGATGTTTATAATTCCTATAATACTCTATATTGATAAAATTTGTCTTATGTTATCTCAATAAGAGACATGAACCGAAACAAGCGACTGAATTTTATTTCATATGCTTCATTTGTTAAGCTAAAGTATTATCAATAAAATTATTTTATTTTATCACATTTTCATTATTTGTTTACAAATGCGAAATGCAAAAGTTACAGTGAACTAAATCACCTATAGTGAAATGTTTAGTTAAAAAAGACTACTCTTTTGGGAGGATTTTACTTTTTTCATTTGTAAGATAAAATTAAAGAGTGTTTACTAAACAATACCATACGATTATGGCATTAGAAATGTATGTAGTTATGGAGTCTGAAAATTTGAGCGCTATTTTTTTATCCAAAGCACCCTAGATGGCGCTTTGGTTTCGCAATCATCAGGTGTTTTGCTGCCGTCTGCTATCAACAGTGTTGAACGTTGAACGTCAACTTGCTGACATTATTTATGAACTGAGGACACAAAATAAAAAGCCTTTGAACTCATTTAAACAATAAAACTAGTATAAAGGTTTAAATATCATGGATAAAACATTGCATAGTGGATATTTTCATCCAGTACTCCGCCAATATCAGGAATCTAATACTGTTATTTTACCCTCTAATTTGATGTACCCAGTGTTTGTTATGTAAATATCGAAAAACAATTCAAAACTAGTTACTTTTTTAATGAATTAAACATTGAGCAGCAATTGATTGAATTTTCTTTTTTTCCAGAAGCGATTGCGATGCCGAAAAAAACATATCGAGCATGCCTTCTGTAAATAGGTATGGAGTAAACAAACTAATTAGCCATCTTCATCCGCTCGTAGACAAAGGTCTTTTGTCTGTACTACTCTTTGGGGTGGTTGATTCCAGTATGAAGGTAAAATAAGTTCAAATACAATTTTATTAGTAGGTTGGTCAGATACACTTCGATATAGGCTCCGTTGGCGATCTAACCAGATCCCGCGCCAAGTTCAATAATTTTATAGCAATATGATAATTGTAATCTTCAGAAGTAACCTCTTCAATCACTGAATTCAGTGGTTGGAAAGAGGGAGAATGTATTATATTTTTTGAAACAAATTAAAGGCATCTAAAGCTCCAGGTCCTGATAATATTCATCCAAACATTTTAGTTGAATGCAGATGAATTAGTGTATGTTATCTTTAAAAATTTTCAACGCTTCTTTAATTCTGGGACAATACCAGAAGACTGGAAGGTAGGAACACCATGCTTTAAGAAAGCGAAGGCAAGTAACTATGGACCTCTTATGAGTTTAACTTTGGAAGTTGTTAAAATTTTTGAAACTTGGGTTAGAAATTGGCTTACTGGGAGAAAACAAAGACGAAGTTGTAGAGGGTAATTCTTTACCTCAGAACCAGACTAAAGTAAGATTTTCGTAACTTTTCAGTAGAGGGCGAGAACAATTATTGCATGCATGCAAAGGATGGAACTCATGCTCTTAAACTTTTAAAACCGGGCTGTTCATACAGAAATTTTTCTTTCGACTCAGGTAGTATGACAGTTGAACCAAAGATTTCTTTTCCATTGAAAAGAGAAGGTATAAATTGTCGTACCAGATGTATGAAACCAGGGCCGCTGCTAGCCATATGAGCATGGGTGTGCAAAGCTGATCAATGGCGCCCCTCCATAACCAGAAGTATAACGGCGGGGGGGGGGGGATCAATGTGAATATTTTTATCTTTTTTTTTTAAATTTATTTTATTTAAGTCTTTTTTTTTTTTTTTTCGCATGGAACCTTTTTTTTTTTTTTTTTGATGCAAGACTTCTTTGTTACAGCCCGAGCGTAACATGTTGCTTTACTGGCCTAAAATGAAATGTTTTAAGAAAGAAGAAACAAAATAAAGTAATATATTTATTTCAATTTCTCTGGAAAGGCGTTTGTAATGTGAGTCAATAAATGTAACTAACAACCCGAGAATATTACTCTTTTAGACGTAACTTTCTCCATAAATTCAATGTTCATGATGAATAAATTCAATATTGATGATGAATAAAATTGTTTTTTCTTTCGAAGGATTTTAAATACATTTATTGAAGCTATAAAAAATTAAATGTAAGTAACATTTTTTGTAGCATTGATGGTTGCTTCAAAATATGAAAAACTGCTCCGTTAATAATGAAAGATGAAACAGTAGCAGAAGTAAGTACAGTAAATAGTTTAATGTCTTGAGAACTTTTTTTATGATACATATCTAATGCAAAGCTCCAAACTGAAAATGCTTCATTACAATTACAAAAATCCATAAGTAATTGTTAAAAGAACAGTTTTTTCGACAGCATTGAGCCCATCTGACCGAAGTCTAGTGACGAAGGAATACATAATAAATTAAAAATGCATGAATAACTGAGCAAGTGTTATGAACGCTGCTCTGTTTAAAAAATTTCTTAGGTGTGAATGGAAGACAAATTATTTCGTATTTTCTATTTTAACAAAGGTTTCTGTTTTAAGCATGTTATTTTGCTATTGATGATGAGTTGTATTAAAAGTAGACAATATATCAGTATATATCAGTACATTTCAGTATCATTGACAGTTAAAAAAATTAATCAACTGCCTGACCCCAAAAAAAATTCCGTTTAGTTTAAAATCTATGTTTACACTAATTATGTGTCTTGCTCAAATATAATTTTCAAATTGTTTGATTTTTTTTTTTGCAAAAAGTTTGAAAAAAATAAGAAATTTCGCATGATGCCAAGACTTTAAAAATTAGAAAAATCTTGCATAGATTTGGATTGTATAGTTTGTGGAAACCATTTTTTTGCTTTCGTACAAGTTGTTTTATATCAAAATTACCACGTAATATTTCAATTGAGTGGCATCTCTCTAAATAGAGTAATAAATTATAATTTAGTTCAACCCAATCAGTTGATAATAATAAAAAAAATGGTGTGAAACAAAATTAAGATTCGATAAAAAGTGTAACATTGTTGAGGTCCGATAAAATTTTTTAAACTTACAAAAAATGCGCTGGAGAGCTATTATCTAAAGAATTGTTGCAATTCTTAAATTTGTATTTGTAGTCCTCGTTAATTAATGTTATTCGAAGACGCGACCTCGCTAAGAACACTCTCGATCAACTCTCCTTTCAAACATTTTTTTTTTTTTGAAATCAGTCCATCCGATTAGGCTCTAGAGTGCCACAGACAGATACGCAAATCGACAAACACGTCAAATTTATAACCCCTTTCCTTGTTGCATCGGGGGTTAAAAATGGGGATTCTTAAAAATGAGGATTAAGAATTTCAGAGATACACAAAAAGAAAACATTAAATGATAAAGGAAATGAAAAACAAATGAAGTATAATTGTACTTAATTTCTAAAAAGAATTAGCTTATAAACCATTCTGCTTGAGAGAGAAAAATAGGAGCGAAAAAAAAGTATCAATACTTTTTTTTCCCCTCAGCTCCAAACACAAAGTGTGTAGATTTAATTATTAACACGTTGCTGTCTAAATGCGCACATTTTTAAATGAAAGAAAGAACAAAAAACATCAAATTCAGATTGCTCCTGCTCCTATTGTTAAAAAAAGTATTCCAAAAGTTTAAAACACACTTACCCAGTTACTTCTGGAGAGGAATTACATCTGTTCTATTCTGTTAAATTTTAATTCGTTCAAATGTTGTTCAATTTTTTTCTCCTTGCTAAGAAGTAACTCCGTGAATAAAAAGTTTTGTGCGTGGTGTCATCATGACGCAGGGAGTTAGGACTAGGGTGGGCTGCGTGCTTCGCTTCTTTAGCTCGCTACAAAGGGAGTGGGTGACAAAGGCCCCTAGAGAAACACGTGTCTAGCGCTGATGATTATCAAATTCTCAGAAAGTAATAATGAATGTCCGTTTGCCATGCTGCTGGCGACTTGGGTAACTTGTGGGTGGGGACCGCTGGTGAGGAAAATAAAAAAGGAAGATTTGCCCTTTTCAAAATGAGCAAAAATAACTTTCTCCAGCAGAACTTGCCTTCGGCGTTCGCCCAAAAGACGACGGCTGCTCGCCGATACCTCTTGTTGCTACCGGCTTCCCGAAGCTTCTCTCGTGTTCGAAATTGGTCTGAAATCGTGTAATTTGTTGAATGAGAAAAAAAAATAGTTTTTTTTCATTGATTGATTTTATTCAAAGCAAACTACCGATCTGTCAGAAGAAATATGATCGTCGGGAAAAAATTTCTAGCTAAAAAGCTAGAAATTTTCCCCGATGAGGGGGCAAGACGTTTCCGACTGGGGGGCAATTGCCTCCCTTGCCCCATAGCTAGCGTCGCCACTGCATTATTCTTTTCCTAAGATGAATAGTTAGGGAAGGTGTCCTTCAAAAGATGTTTTTTTTTTTTCAATTCAAGACTTAACGTGATTTTTATAGCAATATAAATGCATTTATTAACTCATAGAATTTTATGCATATTTAAAGAAAACCCCAGCTTTAGTTGCGTCATACGTCAAAGCGTTGAGAACAAATAAATCTGCAATACAAATAAATTTCATAGTATGACGTAAACTGACAATTATGGAAATTCAAACCACAATATGACGAGGCAGTTGGCTATTTACAAATCATTAACATTTTTATTTAATATTTTTTAACATTCAAAATAAAAAATAAACATCGAAATTGCATCAATGTATAGGATGACAACACTAAAACATTTTCAAAATTATTCACAGATCGAAGTAGCCACCTTCGAAAATTGCGATATGCCTAAAAAAGAGCTGTCACATTTTTTGGATAAAACAGTATTAAAAGTTAATATTTACAGTATGTACTGAAAATGATGCCCCTCTGGTGAAAACTATTCTGAAACACTACGAGTATAATGAACGCTTTGATGTCATGCTTGTTGTTGAAAGAAATTTAACTTTCCATAATTAAGTTCAATTGTGTGTAATGTACTCACAACCTCAACCGATTAAATCTTACTGATTCGCCTACTAACATGCTTCTCTTTAACGATTTAGAACACTATTGGTTAACGGTGCGCTACTGACAAACTACTTTCATACATAATAAAACAAAAATATGATTTTTAAAACTGTTTAAAAACTGATTACCATGTTACAGCTTTTGCTAAATTGCTCTTTTGTCAAAAATCTTACCAAATCAAAAATTAAAATGACATGGTGAAAATTAATAAAAAAGAAAAAACATAATATTATTTGCAATGACAGAAAATCTGTAAATAACTGATGGACAAATATTTTGAAAGTATTTTACAAAAATAATTAATTGTGAAACATTGACTAACGTTTTAAAGTAGTATTGTTTCACGTTATTCCATTGAAAAAAATGTATTTTATACATAAAAAATATACGATTTAAAGCCTTTAAAATGAATTATACCATACAATAGCTTTCGATAAATTGCTCCTTTCGTCGAAAATATTACCAGGTACAAAATTGAAGTTACGTGGTGAACATAAAGAAAGAAAATGATATTATGTACAATGACTAAACATATATATCTACATAACTATGAACAAATTTTACAAAAACAATTGTCTGTAGGGAATTGATCTGTAAGGTATTGACTCTCCTGCTTCTTGTAAACGTTTCAGAACAGTATTGGTTAACGGTGCGCAATTGACAAACTTATTTCATACATAATAAAAGAAAAATATGATTTTTAAAGCTTTAAAATAATTAAAAAACTTTCGGTGAATTTCTTTTTTCATTTAAAATGTTGCCAGATCAAAAGTTCAAACATAGAGTGATTGAACATAGAAACATAATACGATGAATGTAAAAATGATATAAAATCCTTAAATATTGAGAACACATTTTGCAAAAATATTTTACAAAAATAATTAACTGTAAGACATTGACTATTCTGTTTCTATTGACCGTTTTAAAACAGTATTGGTTCACGGTGTTCAATTGAAAAAAAATCACACATAATAAAAGAAACACAAGGTTTTTAAATCTTCAAAATAATTTTTAATTACAGTACCATAGCGTTCGATAAATTGCTTCGTTCTTATAAAATATCACCAGATAAAAAAAAAAAAAAAATATGATGAACATAAAAACCCAATAATATGATGTGCAATGATGGAAAATGTAAATAACTGTGCACCAATTTTTTAAAGTGGTTTACAATAATAATTATCTGTAACTCATTGACTTTCCTGCTTCTCAGATTACATGAAACAAAAATAAGATTTTTAAGGCTATATAACTATTTCAAGCTAATCAAAATAGTATTCGTTGATGATGCGCAGTTGACAAAATTATTTCATGTTTAGAAAAAGAAAGTACAATTTTTAAGTTTTAAAATTATTTGAAAACGGACTGTCGTACCGTAGAATTGAAGAAATTGCTCTTTTGATCTAAAATAGTACCACATCCAAATTGAAAATATATCATAGTCTTAGCATAAAAACATAATATTATGTTACGTGCAAATGACGGAAAATGCATTAATAGTTGTGAACAAATTTTTAAAAATAACTAAATAAGCTGAAGCTAATAACAATTCCGAAAACAGATAAGAGAATATATGAAGGGACATTATACATATATAATATTCTTTACTTAAAAGGCAGAGCTGACAATTTTCTGAAAAAAATAAGGGTTATGAATATTCAATTTGAATGCAAAAATAAATAAATATTGTTACAATGTTAAAAGCCGTCTTATTTCTTTGCTTCGTTCACACAGTTTATAAAAATTGTTGTTGCAAAAATTAATTAATATTAATAAGAAAAGTCTTCATCCTTAATGGATGAAGAAGAAATATTTTTATATTTTGGCTGAAAAAATTAATAGTGCTGAAAGCAAACTAGTATTAATTTCTAGGGGGTTTGATCCTCCCTCAAATAAGGCCCATGCCTGTAACCCTTTCGAAGTACACACTGGTATATCTTAATGCACTCTGCAACCTAACACCGTTTTCATATCCGTTTTCCATTTTAAAACCTAAGACAGAATAACGTGCATTTTGTGTAACCCGAGAGAAAAGGAAACGTCATTCTAATGAAAAAGTCATAATAAGGCTGCAAGGCGTTTTAAACATATAGAAGGGCGCAACTAAAATACAATGGGGCACATAAATTAACTACTATTACTGGTACAGCGTGTTTTGTCCCTGACTTAAGATCTAAAGGACATAGACTGTCTTTGATTTTATTTATCTATTTTTATTTATTTATTTATTTTTTTGAGCAATGTCAACTTGTTATGTTTTCTCTTTTCAGAATTCAAATTATTTTTTATTTATTTATTCTTTATGTTTCCAAACATCTTTTTAAATCTTTTCAAAATTCAATGTCGCAAAAATGGACCCTGCATGAAATTGTCAGCATACAACAGTGATTTAAGAAATCTCTTTCTGGACCTGGGGAGGAAAAAAAAAAAAGAGGAGGGCGTTTTCAGAAAAAAAAGATATATTTTAACAAGAGCTACAATTAGGCCGCAGGGCGCTGTAAGCAATCAGAAGGGCGCAATAAACACACAACGGGGCGCTAAAAAATTAACTATTACTGGTACAAGGTGTTTGTCCCTGACTTTAGACTGAACAAACTCTTAGTTTTTTTTTTTTTTTTTTTCTATTTTTCAAAATATCTTTTTAAGTTTTTTCAAAATTCACTGTCGTAAAAACGGACCCTAAATGAAATTGTTAGCATACTGCAGTAATTTTTTAAAAATTTTCTTATGGACCTGGGGAAAAAAGAGGAGGGCGTTTTTCAGAGGAAAAAAACATATTTGTCGCAATAACATGAATTTCATGAGAAGGAGTATGCTAACAAGAGCAATAATAAGGCTGCAGGGCGCTGTTAACAGTCAGAAGGGCGCAATAAACACACAACGGGGCGCTGAAAAATTAGCTATATTACTGGTCTGTGGTGTTTATTCCTGGCTTTAGACTGAATGAACTCGCTTAGTTTCTTTTTTTTTTCCATGTTTCAAAATCTCTTTTTAAGTCTTTTCAAAATTCAATGCGCAAAAATGCTTGAAACTCTTAGCTTAGCATACAGCAGAGTTCTTAAAAATCTCCTTAAAAACGGGTAAGGTGGGGGCTTTAATTAAAATCACTGCAAAAAACAGTAATGAAATCCATAACCAATTATGTACTCTTTATCAATAACCGGAAGCATTCTAGAAAAACAGTTGAATCTTCTTTATCTACCGCCCTCCTCTCCCCAAATCATTGCAGCAAAACTTCCCGGAATTAGTGTTGGAGATTTATGTCTCAGGCAATACTGGGACTGAATATTCGTCAAGACTGGAAGACACCTGTTCACAGGGAATTGCGGACAAGAGATTTTGATCCTCAAATGACCTTGTTAGTGTAAGCCGTAGAAAAGAAGCTGTCATCGGCAAGATAATCCCAGGGTCCCCAGCGAGTAGCCAGCCTTCATACTGGAGTACTGAAGAAATTCGTAGCATCGTGAATAGAGAGTGAAAAAAAGAAGGAGAACTGCAGACACAGGAACAAGGAAAAAAAAATTTTCTTCAGAAATTTAATGATTTTTTTTTCCGTCATAAAAAAAGTTATGTCTAAAAAAAAGGGGTAATTTTCTCCACAGGTGGCGCACCGGCCCTGCTTGTGTGATTGTATAAATTAGAACGTAATAATTTATTAATGAGAATAAACTTCTAACTTTTTTTTGGCAGTGCTTGAATTTGTTTTTCTGTCAAATTTCAAAAAATAAATCTCCGGGGCGCCAGCATCTCTTAGGACAGTCCTGAAAAGTGATATACGTGATAAAAAAAGGTATTATTTTAGAAGTTGCCAGATTTTACCTGATAGCATAAATGCATAAAAATATTAAAAGTATTGATTAATTTGTAAATGTAATCATAGTGTATGTACAAAATAAAGCCTGGAATGGCATTAGAATTTGCAAAAGGGATTGAAATTCTGAGATTTGGTACTCTGGGCCAAAAGCTCACCTAGATTTAAGTGCGCCCATTAGATATAAATGCGCCCTGCAGACTTAGATGCTCTCCCTTCCCTCTAGAAGATGCCAAGGAGTGGCATTGGGATAGGAAAAAATATATGTTTACTATGAAAAGAATACTCTTTCTGTTGTTTTGCGCCCTCAGATCTCGTGCTTGGGTGCTGCTTTTTTACGTCACTGTCATGGGCTAATGCCCCATGTGTTCATGATTTAATCTCGCCCTGGAAGCAAGTGAAAAATGACCTTGTCTTGAAAATTTTTTTTAAATGCCAAATTAAATCCTAAAAATAGAGTACTCCCAAAATTTAAAATCAACTTTTGAAATAAACCATTTTATTGGGGGGGGGGGGGCACCAGAGTCTGCTCTCCTGGGGCGCCAGTCGTGCCAGCATGTTTTGGGACGGCTTTAATACGTCGCTGCCCTGTCGTCCCTCGTCCAGGGAGCATGAAGCATGTGACAACACTTCGGGCTCTTTATTCCCTCACTACAGCCGTCCAACTTCACATCTCCAGTTCTGGGAATCATCTTTTTCACCTTGACGGCCGGGGGGGGGGGGGGCAAGGTAACCGAAAAAAAAAAAACCACTCTCAGAGCAACTGTTGACATTACCGTGCCGCTAAACTGACCGCAAGTATCAAGGATTGTCGTTATCTATCTATTTTTCCACTGTGTGCCTGGGTCTTGATGTATTGAGACTGTTTGTGGACATGGTAATTGAGTGAACAGTGGGAAAGGTCAAAGAGGTCATGATCTTACTCTACGTAAACAGATAACCTCCCCTCTGCTTCCGGACTATATTTTCATCGGTTCTGGGGCTCTGGCTGCACATGAGAGCAAGACAAAGCTAAAAGAACTCTTTCTTCCTTCCTAATGAACTAGAGTCGCGCCCTTAATGGGCTGCTCCAATGGTGGGGGGAGGGGGCGCATTAGTTTGAGCTTTTTTTTTTTTTAGATTTAGCACGTTGAGATGGAATTTGGCGCCCCTGAGATATTGGGCGAACGCGTGCGGTGCACGCCTTGCACGCCCGTTTACGGCGGGCCTGTATGAAACCTTGAAAGAATCTGCGGCCCCAAAAGATTCAAGTGAAAATTTCAACCCCGTCCTCTAAAGAAAAAAGAGTTATGGTACAACATGTGTACCGCCCGGTTCCTAAAAATTAATGCTGCTAAATAATTGTGAAGGAATTTATGTTACAGAATAAAGTTCTCATGGGTCAATGTGGAATAAGATTCTATATACAATGCAGTAATAAAGTGAAAATTGTCATTTTTTGTTCTGGTTCTGAGGTACAGAATTATCCTCAAGGGACTGATGTTTTAAGTGGGATTTGACAAAGTTCAATTGCCATTGTTATAAATTAATTTTATTAATGATATTGGTTAAAGGCTTTCTGGGAACATTAATATTTTTGCAGATGATGCCAAAGTCATGGGGGTAGTTGACAGCAAAGAACAATTGGAAAAGCTTCAAGAGGATTTGGATCAGATTTCTAAGTGGGCAGTTAAAGGGGTATTATGTTTAATGTTGGAAAATGTCAAGTGCTTCATTCAGGTCAGGAAAATACACACACAATTTATTTCTTAGCAGTACAGTATAGCAAGTAACAACACCAACAGCATATTATATTTTATACCCAGGTCTATTTCAGAAATTTCCAAGAAAGTTCTTCTACCGTTATATCGAAGTTTGATACAACATCGTTTGGAGTATTCAGTTTTAGTCTCCTTATCTTAAGAAGGATATGAGTTTATTGGAAAGGATTTAGAGGAGGGTTACGACTAAAATAATGGGCTGTTTATTTTAGATTATGATTCCATAAAGTAAATAAAGAAGGAATATGATCCAGTAATTTGATCTTATAGGTTTAACTTCTGTTCAGATGGTAATACCAGGGATCATTGTTTTAAGCTTTTAAAACCCTGTTCTGTTCTAAACTAAATATTAGGAAAAATTACAATTTCAATGGGATTGAATGCATTTTGAATAGTTTGCCCAAAGTAGCTGCTATTTGTGTTTTTGGATAGTTTTAAGAGGGCTCCTGATCTTCATTGGGGAATGATAACTTATAATAATAATTGACCAGGATCTAGTTGGGCTCAGAACCTGGTGCTGGTCATGGCTTTTGTATCTGTTTTTAACTATTATAAGTTATAAAATTACCTTGTAATATTTTTGCATTTAGACTTTCTTTTCTTTCTTAGGATAGAACCGCTACAATAGCTGATCAAAATGAAAATCCGGTACTACTTGCAATCAAACTTCTGAAAAAAACTTTTCCCAGTCTTCTGATTGCATGTGATGTGTGTTTGTGTGGATTTACAGATCATGGACATTGTGGTAATATGTTGACGAATTACCTAACATTACTTGATGTACTGGATCACTCCTACGTAACATAAAACTTTGTTTTCTCTGAACAAATGAAAACATAAGGCTGTCAGTGCATGATGTCACACTTTTCTTCAACATTTTTGACCCACTCATACCCTTCCTCACATGGTGTTACATTTCACCTTAAATCTTGCTGATTCACTCTTCTCGTTACCCTCTCCCCCCCTTTTGTCAATTTTTTAAACCCTCCAATCTTAAAGGGTGACATCATGTGTGGACAGCCCCTAGGGGAAAGAAAAACACTAGAAATTATTAAAACTCAATGAATATAAAATGTAATGAGTGCCCACTAACAGGTCTTTTTTTTATCTCCTATCTGGGCACCAAAAAGAAAGAAAGGGGGGGGGGGATATTAAAAACTTTTACCAAAGAAAAAATTTAGTTCTTATACAGTCAACTGACATCATAATGAATTCCCTGCTCGCCCATGGAACAACAGCATTTGCTAACATACCTGATTCTAGTCAATGCCCTGATTGGTCTTTTACCCCGCTCTGCCTTTTCTTTCCACTGATATGTTGCTTTTTCAACTTTGTTTTTAATTTTTGCACACTTGTGTATGTTTGTAGCAAAGGAATTTGTGCTTATTACTTATTGTTGATTGGTAAAACTTAAATTTAAACAAACTGCCATTGAAAATTTCTGAGAATTTGGTTAGTTTGCACACATCATTTCAACAATTGCTCCTTTTTATTGAAGCGGAAAAGTAATTGGAAATGCATCGAAAAAGGGATCCTTTTGTGATTAAGGCTCGATTCAGACAGGAAAGCAGATCTGGAAAACATACCAAAGAAATAGACATGTATTGGAAAGCCTAAATGAAAGCAAAAAGAACAAGCCCATCATTTGGCTAATCAGGAGGGAGTCATGAGTAAAACTTTACTCCTAGACATGAAAAGGGTCCACCATCTTCTCTAGCAATAGCTGTGATGGAAAACTGATTTTTTTTTTACATGTTCTGAGCTATCTATCGTAAATGCTTATTTATTTATGAATGATTTCAATGGAATAAAAACTTATACAGGTGATGTTAACTAATAGGTTGAGAAGATTTGAGGAATTACTAAGGTAAAAATATTGGTTAACTATTAAAAAAAATTTTTTTTTGCATTTAGTATCAGGATCATCAAACTTTCTGCTTTAAAATTTAAGGTAGCTCTTTTCAGACAATAATGCTTAAAGTTACTCTATATTCAAGTGTACACATTTTTGCAAGGGCAGACACAAGGAAGGGGTGGCGGGGCGATCGCCCTTTGCTTAAGGGACTCTCCCTCAGTAAACTTTCAATACTGAAGTTCACAAATACATTTTTGTACTATTTTTGATGTTAGGGAAAAGAAAGTTTGGGGGGTTCCTCTTGAAAGGTTTTGAAATTGAAGGCCGAAACATTTGTGGTCAACATCTGTAAACTAGGATAAGTAGCAAAGGGTAAGTAAAAAAATGAATTGCCCCTCCCTTGAAACATTTCTGGATCCGCCCTTGCATTTACGAAGCATAATATTTATGTCTTAAAAATTATTGATTTAGACATACGTATATATGATATATTTATTTATTATTTCAGGAATTTTAAATCCAAATGGATCTATAAATAATGAAGCAAGTGTGAAAAGAATTGCAGAAGTTGCTGTATCATATGCAAAAGCTGGTAAAAAGTTTAACTTAATAGGAATTTAAATCCTTATTTTTTATTTGTTGTTATATTTATATGTAAATGATGAACCCCTTCAAAATCAGAAGTTGAATGTGCCTTTTAAACATACAATAATGAAAAATGCACTTCCTTAGACATGAAGACTGCAGCTTCTAGAGTTGCTGGAGTGTCCCAAAATGTTTGAACATTGGGTGACTAAGATATTGAGAAAAGGAGATTCAATTGAGGTTCTCATTCTTAATGTAATGTAATATAATAAAATAGTCTATATTCAAATTAGATCTATAACTCAACTCTTTCCCGCATGTAAAAGATGCAGTTTTAAGTTGGCGTCAATGGATGCCAAACCAAATGCAAATTAGGCTTTTAGTATAAATAGTAAGCAATCTCAATTGCTCTCTCTCTCTCTTTTTCACTTCTTGTCCACCTGTTAGGAAAAAGGCAGGGCAGGAGTTGAGGGTGTATTCAGGGCCGGATTTACACATCTTTCGCCCATGGGCCCCGAAAATTATCCCCCCCCCCCTCAAAAAAAAAAACGAAACTTTGTTTTAGTGTAAAATGTTCTGATTTTGCACAAGATGAAATAAAAAATAACTGAGACCCCCTATTTTATATCATGCAAACACTTTTTTTTCCAATGGTCAAAATTATAGTCGTAATGTGAAGTTATTGAACCGTGGTAGTTGTTTTCTTCCACATCTAAGTGGCGCAGATTTGATAAAAATGCGAATCTGTTTAAAAACTCTGTGTACACAGCAGTTCTCTTATTCAACTCGGTGGAAAGTTTATCAATAATTATTGCATAGTTTTCTTTAAGGCAACGGACCTGGTTTTCTCCTATTCCATCTTCTTCAAGTTCAGATGAGTTTGATTCTGATTCATCAAAAAATTTTCTCATTTTCCTCTGTCATTTTGTGTTTTCGGGACAATCACGGTCTATGCCAAGAACATCTTCGATATCATTCAATTTCTTCTGCGCATCAGCAATGAAAAAACTTGAGGCATTTCTTAGTTCGTCCACAAATTTATTGAGGGAATTATGTAACATAACAACAGTATGCAAATTGATTAGATGAGACTATATTTTCTTGCTTACAGAGTTGAATTCATTTAGTACATTACCCCAAAACGCTGCCATGAAAATTGTTTCAAAAGAAATTAGTTCTTTTAAAAGCCCTTTAGCTTTGCTCTTCGTAATTCTGTTCTCTTCTTGGCTATCAGTCAAACTCTTTAAAAATTTTGCAATAGGCTGAAAATTTTTATTTAAGCTTTTGCAAGCATCTTCTCTCGCTGACCATCTCGTTGTGCTTAGCGTTTTAACTGTTAAGTTCTTCTCACCGGGTATGTTAAACGACTCAAGAATGTTCCAGCGATGTGTAGATGACGAGAAATATTGTATAGTGCTTGCAGTAAGTCGAAAAAGTTTTTCGCTACAGTACAACATTCTGCAGCATGGGATCCAACTAAATTAAGAGAATGTCCAGAGCAATGAACATAAGATATCAGTGGATTTATTTCTTTCAGCTTGGCCTGCAAACCGTTGTATATCCCTGACATGTTGTATGCGTTATCAAACGACAGCCCACGACAGTTTTGAATGTCTAAATTATGTGTCTTCAAAAACTCGAAAACTGCTTCAGCAAGTTCTACACTTTTATGACCTTGGTTTTTCAAAAAAACCAACAAATCTTTCCTCAGGGTGTCCACGTTCATTGATATATCTTAAAACAAAGGACAACTGGTCAAAATGGGTCACATCGGGTGTAGAATCAACTATAATTGAAAAATATTTCGATTCTTTCACTTCTTGTAGGATAGTTTCTAGAACTTTCTTGCCCATTAAGTCAATTAATTAATCAGATATTGTTGATGAAAGGTATGATGTATTTCCTTGGCAGGGGTTACCGTACTTCCGAATGTGGGATTTTAAGAAGGGGTTAAACTCTGCAATCAGTTCAAGGCATATCATAAAGTTACCATTACTGGTGGAACCAAACACTTCATCATCTCCTCTGAAAGCTAGTCCTCGTGATGCCAGTTTCCTAATAACGGCTACAACTCTATGAAGTACTGTCCTCCAATATTTCACTTTCTCTTCAACTTCCGTTTTTAATGGTCTATCTATTGAACCTATTTTAGAAGTCCTTTGCTTAAATGTTAAGACACTGTCAAAGTGTGTATTAGAGTTCTCATGCTCTTTAACCCATTGAAAACCATATTTCCAGTCACTAAAACCGCCGTCAGTAAATTGACTTGAAGCGATGCTAAATAATTTACACGGACCACAAAATATACATCCTTGGCTAGGCGAATAGATCAAGTACTCTCTATTCACTATTTCTTCGTTCTCAAGTTTTCGGTCAAAGTGATTTTTTTCAAAAATCGGTTTTTATCTGGGTACGATCTTTTTGATTGTTCAAAATCTCCATCCTTATTTTGATCAAACCCATTTTTTTTACGAAGAAGTCTCTTGTAGCATCATTGACGGTCCAGAATACTGGGTCATTACTGGGTTTGTCCGTTTCACCAGAGGTACTATGCTTGATTGTATCGGGTTGAAAACGATCATTTTCTTTCTTCTCACTCTCAAAGTCATATGCAACTTCTGCGCCACTGAGCCTTTTGTGTCCATCCATTTTTCCAAATTTAAGCACAAATAGCCGATAGAGATAGAATATCGAAATTAGGCCGCTAAATGCGCCAATATATTGTAACGAGTCCGTAACACCTTCAACCTTCTAAAATGATCATTCCAATCTTGAGGAAGTAACTATAAATTTATTTACAATTATGTACACTTATTTAAAGCAAAACAAACATTCGCCCAAGCGAATAAAACGAGTCTGCCAGAAATCAAATCTGAAAATTGTGTTCAAGGCAGTTGGACAGCTATTTATAAAGTTTACAAATACCTTTGTGCTAAAGATGTACAGAAAATAACGGAAGAATATTTCTACAACATTCTAGCAAAGTCCGGAATGTTCTGTTCATTCACAAACTTAAATAATCTATTCAAGAAAATTCTAGTGATAAAAAGAAAAACCCACAATATTACAACTCAGAGTGAAAATGTCTTCATGCTTATTAAAATTAGGGGAAGTGCAAAAACTACAAAATGTTACAGGGTCGGTATACAAATGGTAAAAGTGATATCTTCAGATACTTTTGCGACATGTCGCCAGATAAAACCAAAACTAGTGACAAAACTAGTGGAAAATAGAGCTTCTGCTGAAAAGTTAGGCTAGGTGAAAATGTCCGATGCACTTTTGAGACGGAAAAAAAGAAGAAGAAAAAAAATATTTTTTTTTTTAAAGATAGAATTGAAAATAATTCTGAAATTATTTTGTTATTTGCGGAAATTTTTGATTGATACAATCTGCCGCCCCCTAAAATTTGCCGCCCTGGGCCCGGGCCCATGTGGCCCATGCCTAAATCCGGGCCTGGGTGTGTTTGAATGCCTCTACTTGTGGCCAGGGGTTTTCTTCTATTTCACCCATAAATTATTGGTATGTTTCTATAGCAGGGCGGTCAACCTTTTTGGGGAGAGTGCCACTTCATGGAGAAAAAATGTTGTGTGTGTCATTTTCAATTTTTTCAGCATACTAAAAAATATAGAAAGTTACAAATAGAAATACAAATTTAGAAAGTTTTTGGTAAACCATTGATGTGATTTTGACTCAAACAGCTTGTTTTTTCTATGTAAGTCTGACCAGCAAACCACTCGAATAGTGTAATGATGAAAAAAGTTTAGATAGCAATCGAAAGAGGATCTCGGGACATTTTTGGGAATGATATTTACTCTCTTCTGCCTGTCATTGAGACATATGGTCATAGAATATGATGAAATTTCTAGAAAAACGCCAATCTTAAAGACTTAGCAAGAAAATGATCATGTAATTTTGCCATCTGCATGTGCAGGACACTTATCTACAGATCATGTGAAAGATATCGTCTATTACTCTCTGAAACTCGTTGAGTTTTGTGAATTTTCTTAAACTTTCTGCAGGCTTTAAGACCTTATTTTTACCACAAGGACACAAGGGTAAATAATTTATACATCCATAAACATGTTTTACTAGTCTCTTTCGATTGTTACCTATTTAAACTTTTTTCATCACTACATTATCGTGTGGTTTAAAGAACTGGTAAATAATGAAGAAACTATAAGTACTGCAGGGGTGATTGTGTTCCGGTATTTTACCGGACTTCCGGTATTTTTATGATCGATTCTTGTATTTTCATGGTCGAAAATACCGGAAATAAAACATTTTTAATTATGCTTGTGTCTTCCCACCTTCGGTAATTTTTTTTTCGAATTTTCGGTGATTTTCCGATAATTACTAATAATATTCATCGAGCAAAAATGTTAAGATGCCATTCTATTGTTTTTGACTAGAAACTATTTGAAACTATTTGAATGTATGAAATGTGTCTTGTTTGTTCATGAAAGACAATTTATTATCAAATACACTCAGGCACATTGAAAATAGCGACCCAAGAAGAAATCGTCGGATTGATCAGCGACTGCGTCTACAGTGGTGCCAAGGCAGATCAATGTGAAATGTCACAGATTGGGAAAAAGTTGTGTTTAGTGATAAGTCTCGGTTTGTTTTAGGGACTGATGATAACCGTATACGGGTGTGGAGGCGCCCAGGTGAGCAGTACGATTCCTCCCACTGTTCTACGTCACACTGCCCGCACAGCTGGTGTAATGGTCTGGGGGGCCATATCCTATGATAGCCAGTCCAATCTAATTGTGATGCGAGGAAACTTAACCGGCCAACGTTGCGTTGATGATATTCTTCGACCCCATGTAGGACCTTTCCTAAATGGTCTCCCAGGGGCAATTTTCCAGCAAGATAATGCTCGTCCGCATACAGCAAGAGTTGCTCAAGACTTCCTACGTCATTTTCAGACTCTTCCATCCCCGGCCCGCTCCCCCAACTTATCCCCTATAGAGCATGTGTGGGATCAGCTAAAACGTCAGATGCCATCGTGTCATTCTGTGCGTGATTTGGAGTCGGCTGTTACAAATTTGTGGACCCATCTGCCTTTGGGCAACATCAAGCGTCTAATCAACTCAATGCCGGACCGTGTGGCGGCATGTATTGCAGCTAGAGGTGGTCCAACGCTCTATTGAAGTTGCTCTGTATTTGTGTCCTTGCACACCCTGTATTCGTTTAATTGTCTTGATTTTGAGATCAAGTGAATCTCTCATCTGTATCATTATGTGTATTAAATTTCATTTCAATCCGATGCTTTCTTCTTGGGTCGCTATTTTCAATGTGCCTGAGTGTATGTATACTTATACAATTAGGTGTGTTTAAATAATAGGAGCCTTGATTTTTTGAAAAAAGCACCCCCCCCCCCCCCCACACTTCTCTTCAAAACTTTCAGGTATTTTTTCATGAACTCACAATCACCCCTGAAGTACTGGAAAAGCTTGTTGATTGAGAACCCGGACAAAATTCAAGCTGGAGCTCATATTTTGTTTAGAAAGTGCACTACAGGATCAACAATGGAAGACAAATTGTAAGTTCTTGGCACAGAAAGCTTCTTGATAGATGATACAATGTTTGAGTTAAAATCTTTTCTTTATAAATTATTTTCAAGCTATGTAACAACCTGCATACTGCCAACCATGCAAGGGTTTGCATATGTGCAGACAATATTAATTTTTTACACTCTTCTTTCTTAACCTTAATTAGATTTTTACATTCTTCGAAAATGCTCTTATATAGTTGAAATTAGTTGTCATAAATAAAGAAGTTTTTCGCAATATCAAAATTATCATTCGAGTGACGCTTAAATATACTTAACTGCACATTCAGGCAATTTAGGTCCCAAATTCCTTGAGAAAGTCATGTATGTGACATATGACCATATTTCTAGATAACTAACTATAAACTAATCAGTGGATTACCCAGAAATGAATTTAGAGGAGCGTATCGTCATTGTGATGAATGACAGAATTATCAGTGAAGGGTTTGGCCATGGGTTGATCACCAATGTTCTATAGCAAAAGCTTTTCTTGTCAACTTAATTATATCAACACTTAGCCATACTTCCACCATGTAGCATTATATATCTGCAATAATCAACGAGCATTAGAAATTGATTAACTATTCGGATTAGCCATTTGGCTTTCTCCGTATGACTCATTAGTTATCAATATTCATATGTTAATGATGAATCCCCCCCCCCCTAAATGAGGAATTGGATCTGTCCTTTAAATGTACAATAAAGAGAAATGCACTTTGATATGAAACAAAGATTGCTGATTCCAGCATTGCTGCTGTGTCCCAAAAATGTTAGTGATAAATATTTTTAAATCTATATTTGTATGCGTGCAATACCAAGAACTAAAAAGTTATATTTTAGTTATTTTTGCTTAAAATAGTACTTATATCTTTTTAGGCTGCCATGTTGTTGCTCCATCCGACATGATGGATGGTCGAATCAAAGCTATCAAGACAGCTCTGCTTGAGGCTGGACTTGGAAATACAGTTTCAATTTTGAGCTATGCTGTCAAATTTGCATCAAAATTTTATGGCCCATTCAGGTATTCTTATTTTGTTGTAATATTCTTAATATACATATCTCTCTTTATATAGGTTGTTTATAAAGTCTTGCACTGATAAAGAATTTTTTTTTTTCACAAATTTTTTTTTAAAGATTTGTACAGATGTATACTGTTTTCATTTGATCCTTATCAGATAAAGTTTTTTTTTCACCTATTGGTACAATATTAGCTAGTGCATGTAGGTTAGGTGGCAGTAACATTGGAAATTAAAAGTGGCATCTTTAATAGCAAAATCTCTGAGGGCAGGCTTTGTGGGTCAACCACCAAAAACCTTTGGTTAAAACACATTGCTGCATGTGGTTAAAACACATACAGCAACACCCAGCATTCCTTGTTCCTTGTATTGTTGGTTTTTTTTTTCTTCAACACAAAAGCGAGCACTGCAGGTGGATACGATTTAGGCTTCCTTAAAATTTGGTTGCTTCATTTCTGCGTGGAACATTATTGTTTTAGAGTTATTTATTTATAATCCCATAACTGTATTTACTCAAAAATGTAGTGCTATACAATCCATATCGTGATCGATGAGCGATCAATTGCAGCAATAGGCGAAAATAAAGATTTTTGTTCTTAAACGTGGCTAACAACAAGGGATTATACGCAAAGAATTTATTGTAATCACTTCAAGCTCACGAGTAAGCTTAATTTCATTCATTAACTATTTATGTTATTCTTTAAGATAAATTATTTTTGTCTAAACAGTATTTTTAAAGCTGACATCTATCCAGAATGTAACTTGAATTTTTTATTGATTATCTCTGTACAATTTAATATTCCTCTATAATCCTAACTAGGCATTTTATGTCTCTGTAGTACTACAAGAAGCATAAATCTAAAATTAAATCAAATATTACACCATATTATAATCAACCCCACTTCTATTCATAAATAATAATAATAATAATAAAAGAAAAGAAAAGAAATAAACAATAAAGTAAACTAAATGAAGTTATAACTAAGTCCTCAACACTTTTTTGAAGTCTACAAGCTGAAATGAACCATTAGTCTTAAGATGTAAAATTTAATCTAAAATTAATGTAGAAATTTTCATTAAATACAATTAAATTGCAATTAGAATAAGCAAAAATATCTTCATGTGAATTTCCGATCATGTGTCAAATTTGAAAATATTCTTAAGCTGGAAAATTCATCAATATTGAAGAATAATAGAAATAATTAAAGAATAAAATTTAATTCATGAATTTGAAGAGAAAATAACACAAATAAATAAATAAAACACCTTGCATACAGATTGGTATTGCACTCTCATGACAATATATCTTGTTATTTTCTTGTTATGCCAGCATGTATGCAAGATTACAAAAGCAATCACATCTTGTATACACATTGATATTGCACTGTCAATAAAAGATCTTGACATTTTCTTGTTATGACAATGTGTATGCAAGATTACTAAACTGCTACTACTTGCATACAGATTGATATCACCTTGTCATGACAAAATTTTGACATTTTCCTATCATGACAATCTTTATGCAAGATTACAAAAACAACCAACCTTGATATTTTCTTGATATTAGGTAGCATACTCCTTGACAGACAATCTTGTGGCAAGACGCTAACAAGCTAAAATCAGTAACATAACAATCTTGAGGCAGTCTCGGGGCAAGATTGCCTTCTTGACATGTCAATCTTTATGCAATCCTGAGGCAAGAAGTTTTGCTTACTGGGTATATTATATTGATAATAAGTTATGCTGAAGAGTCAAAGTAACACAAATTTATTTTTAAAAAATTTTCCTTTTAGAGATGCCGCAGATTCTGCTCCTGCTTTTGGAGATAGGAGGAATTATCAATTACCTCCTGGAAGCAAAGGTCTTGCTGCAAGAGCAGCCGTAAGTTATAGCAATAAATTCAATATATATTTTTATCAGATAAAAATTAATATAAATGTTTGAAAAAAATTCCAAATAATATACTTGCTATCAAATCAATGTTTCCCAACTAAAGTTTTTTGTGCATTGAATTATTTTTTGTTTTGCGTGTATTCAGAATGACTCTTTAAAATCACTCACTCCCCTTTGATGTTTCTAATAAAGATTTTAAGAAGGCATTTGATGTGTCTTGTACATTTACTACTTAACTGCTATGTAGGTACTTTTCTTCACCTCACACCAACTGTCAGCAATTAGTCTTAGGTTTTACCACAGAAGGGGTCCTCTAAGCAGGCCCTTGTAAGACTGGATACTAATAAAAATTCTTTTGCTTTGTCGGTGTGTAGCTACGGCAGCATATGTCATGAGAATAGTGTTTCCAAAGTGGTACATGTACGGGGGGACAAGAAAAGTATTGAGAGGGTACTTTGTCCAACCATTTTTATACGTAGTGATTAAGATTAACCAACTTTTGAACTTAGTATTTTATAAAACTGTTTATTGAAAATTATTTTTTTTAATATGGGTGGTGTATGTTGCATCATGTTCATTACACCAAGTTTCTGTTGCATCCTTTTACCCTGCAAAATTTTGTGCATTAGTGTGCTTCAAGGCTTTTTGTAACCAATGAGCGGGTTTAACTTGCAGTCCCTCTCATGCTGAATAAGGAATCATGTTTTATAGTTAATTAATAATTTTCAAAACTTAACAACACCTTTATAAATTCTACAGTTTACATAGTTTAAATTGATGCAATCTAAAATTATATACCAGTTCAACATGAACGCAACATCCATACTAGAAGATTTAATGCACATGGAAGAAGAACAATTTTTGTAAAGGAACAGGTTATAGAATTTCTACTTTAGATGTTTTTGATTCAGCTTGTTAAAATAAAACTAAAGCTTAAAATAATCCAAACATGACACCTTTCTTCCAAATAATTTTTACTCACACAATTTTGTACAATTGATGATTATTAACCACTTGCCTGATTATCCCTAGTCCTCTCGGACTCGCATGAGTTGCAGGTAATTATTATCCAGAGGAAACTAGGGTGAGACTACATGATTTTACATCTATAAGAAATTAAAAATTCAACTTGAAACCTACATATTTTGTGTCATTTCCCTGTATTAAAAAATCAATTAAAAAAATGTGATTAAAAAAAAATCCAACAAAATTTGTAAGGGAAGCGGTTAATTGTGAGAAGTATAAATTCAGTAGTAAGAAACATTTAAATAACATTTAGCATTTAATCAAGAAACAAAGTACAGTACAGAACCTTTTTTTTTCAGGAATCAAAAAACTGGAAAACCGGAAAATTTTGCCGATTTTCCTGCCATTTTTTAAAATACGCATTTTTGGCATTTTAAAAAAGAAAGCTTATTTTTTTTGAAATATCTAAATAAACATAAACGGTTTCCTTATAAATACCATATTACTGGCAAAAAGCTTAGAAAATTTTAACAAAAAACAAACTTTATAGCTGAAGTTGAATGGTCACTAGGGTGATTCAAAAAAATTTTTTTTTTAATTTCTCTGGTCTTACCCCGCAGTTTTTTTACACTATTCGTGAATGTGATGTATGTAAAATTTTAGCTCAATTGAATAATATTTAGATGTCGCTCAACGCGATCGAATTCTGTTGAAAATTAGCAATTTCGAGAGTTGGAGTATATAGCTTCATTACCTGAAATAATATTATTCTTCATATAAAATGGAATAACTTAAAACGCTAGTTTACTCTACTAAGTAATTAGTCAATAAAATAATAGCTCAAAGTGAGTTGTAACGATTACCCCCCCCCCCCCCCCCGCTCCAAAGCTGCATTATCTCTTACCTGAGTTTGGGTAGAAAATGCAGCAGCAAGCTTGGGCTGTGGTTTCTGTTTTCTTTTCGGTTGTTTGAAGTGTATGAGTTTATTTGGCTAAAACACCTAGCATCCACTCTAGACAGGGCCCAGTATAAGTGACAGAAAGCCACTTTGATAGTAGCTGCCACAGTACAAAATGGAGAGGATTTGACAACGTCCATAAAACGGTAAATGCAAACTATTTGCTCTGAATTGGCCGTTAACTCACAAAAGTCGTTTAAGTCTAGTATTCCTTTGATAGTTCACTGAAACGAAACACTTATGCAAAATATATTGGGAAAATGAAGGATGATCGGCGGGTTTCATACCAGTATTAGTATCAGGATCACAAGCATTGATGATTTACTTCTGGGTTCTAGTAAGTTAGTCAGGTATTGGAATTGCTACGGAAAATACTGCTGTACGATAACCAGTTAGATAAATGGGAACTTACTGAGCTCGTACGTGGTATATGTTTCAATACGACATGCATTGCCGGTACTAAAGTTGGAGCATGTTTGAACTTGGGAAAAAAAGCTAGGGAAGCAACTTTTATATTGTGCTTTCCGCCATTATATTTTAGACATTGTGTTTTCTGTGGTATTACAACCGAAATCTATCCTACTCTTGGTCTCTCTGTATTGTAACCGATAAACCAAGAAATAGGTAGAATTGGGGTGTTTGATTGCGTGCAATGTCAGATGCGATGTTCACGCAATTGCGTGGAACCATCCACTGCCATTGGATCTAAAATACTGCTTTTTAAGCGGTTTTAGCAATCATAGTCCAGAATAAAACATTCTAATTTTAAACCTGGAGTGAGGAACGATGAGGTTGAGGAGTTGGTAGCACATTCAGAGCAACGTGCAACTAGTAATGGAAATTGCGCAAAGTTAACTTCTGATGACCCATGTAAAAGAAGTGTCCAAGGAAGATACTAGAGCTTAGTGCGATTTTCTTGAGCAGAGCACCTTCTCTTGGTGTATGTTTTCGTGTCCCAGGAGTGGTTCCTCGTGTTATATCTGTGTTAAAAATTCTTTATGGCTTCAAGTTATGGATATTTCCCAACCAGTTCAAACTTGCAGCTGGACAAACAAAAGGTATTCGTAACATATGAATGTGATTTCTTTCACATTCTTATCGTTAATGGGAAGAATATCTAAGAGCTGGGTTCCCAGCAACCCTTTTTGTGCAAGCACTAAGAAATGATTTGGAAGATTTTTAGCATCCTTATTCATGTTTAGAAGAAACTCAAAATATATCAGCTGTTTGATTCTGAGCATTCGAATCTTTAAGATAACTACCAACAAGGCTTTATACTACCAAAGAAACTGAGGATTGTAAACAACAATACGGAGCGTGGCACGGCCCTTATTGAAGCATTTGTTAAGACTATCACTAACGACGAAAAACAAAGACAGTGTCTTCTTCAAGTGGTACAGGAACACAGAAAAGGTTTCAAAGTTGCAGAAAAGTAACCTTAAAAAGTATTGCAAGAATTAATGAGCGAATTACTATATATTTAATGTATTTAAATTTGTTTTTAATATTTTTTCCGTATTTGATTAGTTTTCATACTTTTCTGCATTTCATTGGTTTTTCAGATATATAGTTCATTTTGTGATTGCACGCTTTTTTTCTTTGGAGATATAAAAAAGCAATAAAGTAACTTTATTGTTATTATTATTTACGTTCGCATTTGTGCCACTATCACAAAATTTGAAGTACTCCTAAATGTAAATATAGTTTACTGTAATTTTGGGCGAATAATTCAGTGTATATAAAGGGCCTAAATAAGACGGTAAGATGAATAAAAATACAAAGGCTACTTTTTTCTATAGATATCATTTACGATCACGTTTTTGTCAATATCACGAAATTTCAAGGCGTTTGAGTGACCTCTAAATATTAATATATTTTGCCAAAATTTTGCACAAATAATCAGTGTATATAGTGGCACAAAATAAGAGGGTAA
The DNA here is from genome assembly GCA_038373865.1 of Uloborus plumipes. Lineage (NCBI taxonomy): Eukaryota > Metazoa > Arthropoda > Arachnida > Araneae > Uloboridae > Uloborus > Uloborus plumipes. Next base: position 28,260 of record JAXGGA010001005.1, read on the forward strand.
GATGCACAAAAATACAAAGTTTATTTTTTTCCATACATTTTTGAATCACCCTAATGGTCACGCAGCACAAAATTTCTGAAATAAAACATTTTCCTATTTTATCCCAGTTGAAAACGAAAGAAATAAATACTGTTACATTCCAATGCAATATTTAATTGAATGACTGTTAATTAAAGCCATTTAGAGCATAAGTGGCGACGCGAAAGGCGCTTGAAATACCAAAAACCCGCTTCGCTAATTATCTAGATAGTTGATTATGGAATCTAGAGATCACTAAATGCAGTAAGGTTGCAAAAACTTGAAAAGCAAATTTCTACTAATATTAATGCAATGCAAAAGCAGCAATTAACAGTAACTACCTTCATCGCCAAAAGGAAACATTTAAAAAAAAAAAAAAAACTAGTTCATAGTAACGAATTTATTTAATACACTTGTAGAAAAATCGCACATTTATGTTCAAAAATTTGTTTCTTGCCCTTTCCTTATTTTTTTTTTCTTTTTAAAACATTATCGAAAAGTGTGGTCCCCCCCCTTTTTTTTTAAGTGTGAGGGTCTTATGTTTTAAGATTAACTATAAATTTTTTGATTTTTAAATTATTCTTTATCTAGTATTTTTTAATATTTCAATATTTAAAGGCTCAGTCCACGTCAAATCACCTAATTTTAATAGTCGGCCATGCCGTCATGTCATGGATTTTGTTTATTATTTTTCTACGAATAAATATCTACAAGATAAGTTCAAATTAATTTTTTAAGATTTTTTGAATAAAAATTTAGGGTTGTAGAATTTTTTGAAATTTTGATTTTTTCAGAATTTTTGCTTTCTTATTTTTGGTATGCTTTTTGAAAAAGCTCTATAATTTCTTGTTTTTCATTCAATTAAGCCAGTTTACGTATTATTTTAAAGCTAATTATTTTCTCCTTCAATGTTAACCCTTTACGCTCGCATAATTTTGAAGAAAATGGTCATAAAAGTGCCTATTTTTTTATTCAAGAAAATTATATAAAACTCTAAAATATAACTCTAATAATATTTTTCTCTAAAAACGTTGCAAATAGACTAGGGCAGCCATCTGGTGTACATATTGAGAAATAAAACATGATTCCGGGCATAAGAAATAGATTGTTTTATTATTTTTCGCGCATTATTTTTGAACACTTCAGCCCGTAAATATCACGGGCGCGAGAAATAGAGGACGAAACTTCGCCCCGTCATTTTCACGGGCGCGAGAAGGAAGGGGTTAAGGACAAAAATGAGATTGTGAAAAATAGAATTTTGCCAATGGTCCTCTGAAGTCGAATTTTGTGTTTTTTCAATTGGTATGTTCAATATGTCATATCTCCGGAGTACCAACTAAGAACTGCACAATTTTTTCTCAGTAATGACAACATCATGTACTTTTTTATGTATAAAAAATTCGGAGGTTTTTTTTTTTTTTTCGTTTAGGAATAAAAAAATCAAATGTGTTTTTTCAGTTGGTATGATCAATAGGTCATATATTCGACTATCAACCAAGAACTACTCCTTTTTTTTTTTGATTGTGAAAACATTGTACACTTTTTATGTTCAATAAATTAGAAAAAAGTTTTTTATTATTTTGAAATAAAAATAAAAGATGTTTTTTTCAAAAAAATTAAAATCAACTTTTGAAACTTAAATTTGAGATTCACTTAGCATCACACGTCACAAGTAGATGAAAATGTATCCCATTTATTACATTCAAATACTTGATGGTAGTTTTATATTGTTATATTGCTTGCATGCTTTGGTAGTGAAAAGTCACTGCATAATTATTTTACTCTTCAGTAATTATTTGCTAGCCACTCCATCAACTGATAGGAATTACGATAAAGTAAACGGGAATGTCTTTAAATATACTTTCATTCATAGTTTGACAAAAGAAGACTCGCGAGTTCTTGGTGGTTGGAAGAATTTCATATTTGGTTTCCATTATTCTGAAATCTACGTAACATTTCATAATTTGTTATCAAACGAAAGCATAAAAATGTCATGAGTAACAATCTCTATTTATACGATGTTCCGACAGTGGCAGCAAAAGATTTTTCAGACACAGAAATCTTCTTCACTAATATGTTCTTCGTGTCTAATGACTTGAAGAAGTGATTCTCTCTGCTGCCTACTATTCTTAAGGCTCTTTCATATCTTTGCTTTAAAAAATCTTCATTTGCAACCACTTCCGCTGCTGTAGTGAAAAACATCTGTATCCCCTTTATGTTTTGAGAGGCAAATTGAAATAGATCATGAGCATTTAAAATCTGTCCTTTCAGTTCTTTGAAGACTTGCTATTATCGCACACAGTTTTATTGTGCCCCCTACTCCACCGCATGCATTCTTGCCATGACTCGTAGCAAAGAAATGCCATTCAGCTGTCATGATGGTCTTCCTTGTGATAGCATAGGGTTTTTTTTTAATTCTACGGAGTTTTTAAACTTAACGAAAACTTGATTTTTAAAGAAATTTTTTTTAAAGAATTTATTTATTTATTTATTTATTTTTTTTTTTTTGATTTCAAGACAACAAAAAACACCCTTCTAATTTCTTGAACAAAAAGAGATCATGATGTTTTCATTATAGAAAAAAGAATGACGCAGTTCTTTGCTGGTAATTCAGAGATATAACCTATTGATCATACCAACTGAAAAAACACGTTTGATTTTTTTATTCCAAACCAGCAAAAAGCACCCTCCTAATTTTTTATACATAAAAAGGGCATGATGATGTCATGACAGAAAAAAAAATATGGTGCAGTTCTTGGTAGTCCGGAGCTATGACTTATTGATCATACCAACTGAAAAAACAAGAAATTTTTTTGGAGAATTCATTTTTTTTTTTTAATTTCAGGACAACAAAAACACCCTTCTAATTTCTTGAACATGAAAAGATCATGATGTTTTCATTATAGAAAAGAGAATGGCGCGGTTCTTTGCTGGTAATCCGGAGATATGACCTATTGATCATACCAACTAAAAAAACACATTTGATTTTTTTATTCCTAACCAGCAAAAAGCACCCTCCTAATTTTTTATACATAAAAAGGGCATGATGTTGTCATGACAGAAAAAAAATATGGTGCAGTTCTTGGTAGTCCGGAGCTATGACTTATTGATCATACCAACTGGAAAAAAACATTTGATTTTTTTATTCCAAAACAACAAAAAAATCCTCCTAATTTTTTATACATAAAAAGTATATGATGTTGTCATTACTGAAAAAACAATTGTGCAGTTCTCAATTGGTACTCCGGAGATATGATCTACTGAACATGCCAATTGAAAAAACACAAAATCCGACTTCAGAGGACCATTGGCAAAATTCTATTTTTCACAATCTCATTTTTATCGCTAATATTGAAGGAGAAAATAATTAGCTTTAAAATAATACGTTAACTGGCTTAATTGAATGAAAAATGAGGAAATTATAGAGCTTTTTCAAAATACATACCGAAAATGAGAAAGCAAAACTCTGAAAAAATTAAAATTTCAAAAAATTCTACAACCCTAAATTTTTATTCAAAACATCTAGGAAAATTAATTTGAACTTATCTCGTAGGTATCTATCGGTAAAAAATTTTTGAACAAAATCCAAGACATGACGGCACATAGTCTTAGGCGAATTGACGTGGAATGACCCTATAAGCATTTATAAATTGTTTTCTTCTTATTTTAAGATGCCTTACTACTTATTATAGTAATTTGGTGGTCATAAACTTTTGGCAAATATCGCTTCTCAACGATCCAGAAAACCGGGAAATTCAGGTATCCGGGATAGCGATGGTCCCGAACATCCCTGATAATTGGTTCTCTACTTTATTTTAAAATATGTATCATTTATTATACAAAAAATCAAAACTTCTGATTTAAAATCTCAATTGTGACTCAAGTTTTGCAACCCGAAATATTATTGATGGGAAACTTTTTTTCTGGTACTATCTCATGAGAAAAATATAGTGTTTAATGTACAATTATAAAATGAATTCATGTTTTGCGATTTACAGGTGCGAGATATTGAGGAAGGAGCAGACATGATTATGGTAAAACCAGCCCTTGCATATTTAGATATTGTTCATGAAACAAAAAGCAAGGTAAATTTCAACTTTGAAAATAATTCTTTGTCTTTGAATAATTTTAATGTAAATTAACTGAGTGCTGAAATGTGTTACGTGATAATGTTGACAAGGAATCACGTAATACCTGCCAATTAAATTTTCACAATTTCTTTAAGGTTAAAAATGCAATCTTCTATACATACCAGTTTATGGGTGTAAGAAAGTAGTTTTGATGAATTTTGGGGGAAAAAAAGAATATGTTTATGTGCCACTTCTAATGGGCATAAACGAGCTGGTACACTAACCTATTTTTTTTCAAAAATTAATCCTCAGGTATTTTACGGTATATACAGCAAAATTTAATTTGGGATATAAAAGGATATATATACACTGTTATCCCCGCTTAATCGGGTAACGGATAAACAAATGCCCCGCTCATATGAAAAAAAACCGTCCGGAACCAAACATTTCCCCATAGACGCAATGTCCAATATCCCCACTTAATCGAATAATTTCCACGGATAATAGAATAATACTTGTCAGCTTTTGCCAAATTTTTTCGCTAAGATAAATGTTGAATAAAATAAAAGTGTTTCCACAAGACCTTGAGCAAGCAAACCACTATTGTGGACTGTTTCAGAAAATAAAAGAGGGCGGAAAAACAATTTTTTTGCAACACAAGTTGTAAGTTATTTTTTTATGATTTTCATATGAACATACAATATTTATACTCAATTATCATACTATTTTGTTGTTTACTTCGCTTATTTCAAAATCTTTTTACCAATAATATTAATTATTTCCTTTATATGGCTATTTCTTTGTAATTTTTCCGTTTTGAGACAAAAGTTGTTATAATGGATAGGTAAAAAAATGTTCCCGCTTAATCGAATAAAATTTCTTGGAACCGACAGTGTTCGTTTAAGCAGGGTTGACAGCATTATCATTTTATAGACATATATGGAAGTCCCACTGTTATTATTTTTTGTTTAAAGTGTCTGATGCGGTACCTACATTAGACACTTTAAACAAAATAATATACATATTTCTTTATCACTTTAGCATCCTGAATACCCATTGTTTGTGTACCAAGTATCTGGGGAATATGCAATGTTATATCATGCTTCTCAAGCTGGAGTGTTTAACCTTAAAGATGCTGTATTAGAGAGTTTAACATCTATGAGACGAGCAGGTAATAAGTTTATTTTTTCTTGAATATCTATCATTACTAATTTTTGCATTTTAAAATTTGTAATTCCTCTAAAAAAAGAATATTTCTCTTTGCAAGGTGAAATATATTTAACTTACTTGAAGTCATAATTAATGAGTTAAGTTTAATAAGAAAAAATGTTGGAAAATTATGCCCTAAATATAAAAATGTTGAAAAGAAATCTCATCAGAATGAAACTACTAATAAAATGAAATTTTAACGCATTGGAGTTTAGAAACTTAAAGATATTTGATCATATTGAAAATATAACAGTGTTTCAACTAATATAAGTATCTCATTCATTTACTTTGCATTTTCTGTTGCCTAAAGATGACTAAAATTTATAATGTAAATATCATAAAAATGCAGCAAATACTAATAGATATTTCACTTTTGTTTAAAAAATTACAATTTTAGAGATACTGTCGGCCATGCTTAATCAGGGAATGGATAAACGAATACCCTGCTTATATGAATAAAATATCTTGGAACCGAATATTTCATGTGCCATAGACGGAATGTTGAAAATCTCCACTTAATCAAATAATATTTCTTGGAACCGACAGTATTCGTTTAAGCGGGGCCGACAGTACTTCACTAATTGAAAACCAGAAATGTGCCTTAAAAACGTAGTCAAATGTATATTTTCCCATTTTATAGTTAAAAAAAGGCTAACTATCATGGAAAAAGCAATTGAAGTTTTCAAAATACCGTGGACGCAGGTTAATTGAAATAACTGCTTTAATAAATTAAATCTTCAAAAACTACAAAATTTAGCTTTATTGAATCTAATTTTGTTTAGAACAAACCTAATTCATGCAAGCAGAGGCCTCTGTATTACATTTGAATGTTTTTAAAATTCAAAATATTGTGCATTCTAAATGGCAAAAACTGAAACACAGTAAAATCTATTACATTACAGTGAGTACCAATACAATGTAGTAACTTTTTCCGTGAAATAAATGTCCAGTTTCATTTTGATTGCTATTGCATTGTTTGTATTCCGATACAACAAAATTAATGTTACAGCATGCCTTTCATTGGGGGGGGGGGGGGGGCAACTACTCACGGGCGCCAAGCCATCTCCAAACCTGGGGTAGGGCTCTCCTTGGCTTTGAGAAATCAACGTATATAAGTGGCTGTTACAATTACATATAAGTGGCCGTGGTTTCTGATGTTTTTCGATGAAATTGCATTGTGTTTGCATCCTTTGCTGCCCCCCCCCCAGGAAAAACTTTAATTTTCCGGCCTGTGTTACAGCAAATAACATTTGAGGTCCCTTGAGGTTTATTGCAATTAGGTTTAACTGTAGTACTTGTTTCCGTTCCCTGCGGTGTTAAATTTAATCTTAAGAAAATTCGTTTCTTATGAAATTGATCACTATTATAGTTTGGCGTTTTCTTACTTTTCACCAGGGTTGGCAAAAACCCGGGTTTTTCTACAAAAACCCAACCCACCCGGGTTTTTGCGGGTTTTTCTGGGTTTTTGTATTAAAATTTTATTTCTTATGCGGGTATTGATATATGATGTATGCATTCCTTCAAATAAAAATATATTTATTAAGTTAAAGTTCTGAATTGCATTTAATCAATGTCAATCAATTAATAATTAATATTATTAACAATTAATATCATCAACCGAATTGTAATATTTAATGTGTATATTTAAGAAGCTTTGGACAATGGTTTCAGCTATAAACTTTTATCACTTGTCTTTTACGAAATAGAAGAACTGTTGCAAATGGGCTTTCCTACAAATTCAGGAATATTAAGGGGTGAAAGTTTCAAAAACTTAAATTTAAACCATTAAAAAATTAAAACCATTTGCACTTGTTTATTAATAGAAATAATTATCTTTTCTCATTAAGTAGCCTGCTTCAATATCTAGTCATGTCATTTGCATGTTTTTTAGAAGGCATATCTCAATGATAGGTGTGTTTCTGAGATAAGGGGAGTGTCTCCCCCCCCCCTTCTTATTTTCAAAACCAAAACTGATTAATTTCAGATGGGGAAGGGGTGACGCTTGATTTTTTTTTTTTTTTGAAATAATCTTAAGAAAAACTAGGTTAACACAAGAACTTTGCAAGAATTATAAATTTATTAATAAATGCTTGTCATAATATTTTCGTAGTAATAAACTGCGTGGGGACGCATTTTCTTTGTTTTTTTAAATCAAAGAAAAGGTTTAGTGTTTAAAGTCAGTGGTATGGTATCTCTATATTATAGCACTTGAAAATCATCATATACTAAATGCAATAGGGTTAGAAGAAATGAAGAGCAAAACTTTACTTTTCTTGCTCCAGAATAAAAAGAAAAAATTGTAGTATTTTATCATTATTTGACTTCTGTGTTGAATCAGAATTATCATAAAACATTAATTAAGCAATTTTTTCCATCTACAAGAAGTTAATCAATGGTGCATTTTCATTTTATTTTAAAATTTGAAATTTGCTATCAAAAAATAAATAAATAATAATAATAATAAGTATTTTGCAACAAAAAGTAGTATCATAGCTAGGAAAATTTTCTGGACAATGACTTGAAAATTGAAGAAATAATAATTATTTTATAAAATAAATAATTACTCTAAGAAAAATTATTTCAAATAGACCTGATTTCTTACTTATTTTTTATGTATAATTTAGATGAGATATTATTATTGACTGTATTTGCTGATAACTTAGAAATTAACAAAAACCCACTTTTGACAAAAACCCGGGTGGGTTTTTGTTGGTGGACCCGCCCAGAAAAACCCGGGCGGCTTTTTCTGGGCTGGGCCCACCTTTGAAAACCCTGCTTTTCACACCTTAAAATAAATTTCACCCCTCTAAAAAATAGGAGGATTTTTGTGCTTTGAAAAAAACCCTGAATGTATAAGTACATATAATATCACTAAGTTGGAGAAATATTTCTAAATGTTTTAAAACCTCTGTATCCCTCCTGAAAATGTATTTTTCAAAATCATTTTTTAAAGAATCACCTTCAAAACAACACTTTTTTCTCTTTGATCGATAAAGTATTTCTTTCTTTTAATTTTTTTCCTTCATAAGACAAACTGAAAAATGAATTAAATTGTATCCTCTCAAACTTCACTATTTGTTCTAAAAAGAATAAAAGTTAAGTAGAAAAGGCAAGCGCTTGTTCACTGTTATTACTTGATATCAATAGTCGAAAAAGGACTTGGATAGAATTATATGTAAATAAATCTCCAGAAAACCTTTCACTGACTAGAAAGTAAGTGGAATTGAAAAAAAAAAGTTTTATCGTGCATTCCCTGACAGTATCTCCCATTATAGTCATCTATTCCTAGCTAAAACACGCCTGTGGAAATTGTAGGCTTACAACAATATGCTTCTGGAACAGAAATGACCATGTAGTCCAGTTTTTGAAAACTAAAACAGATAAAACTTCATGGAATAGTTAAAAATTAAACAGTTTGTAAAGTCTTTTGCAACCAAAAACTTTCTCAGTAGAAAATACCCTATGAAATTGAACTTCTGAAAGGGGTAAACTCAGCGAACGAATAATAAATCAGGTCCCAAGGAATAAAGAAACAAGAAGTTCTGTCAAGAACTAAACAAGCCTACTTTCCCGTACATCGACACCGGCATTCTAGCATCCGATCATTATTCTTTTGATTATCTGAGACTGAAAATTATGTCAAACATACCTTTTTAGCACTTAGAGCTGATTTCTAAATGCAAAATATACCAATCTCATCAGATAAAATAGACATGTAAAAAGTAAATTACGAATAAAGTTTTTTTGCACCTTTTAGAGAATATAACTGTTATAGTTCTTCCGTAGAAAAATTCCTCAATCGTTTTCATTAAATAAATAAATAAAAGTACAAAAAACATACACAGAAAGGAAAAAAACTCGAATTTCATTTTTAATCCATTTACAGTTGTTAAATATAAATAATCGTCTGCTAAAAAAAAAATAATAATAATAAAAACAAAACAGATAAATAAATAAACAAAAAATCGTCTGCACAGTCATTTTTTTTCTGAGTCTGCATTTTCGCCATGTTTACGGAGTCGGAGTCGGAATCAGTCCTCACAGAAGATTATCCAGAAAAGTACTTTACATGCATTATTTATCAAAACCATTTCCTTACAAAATTAGTTTTAAGGAAATCTGCCTTTAAGCTCAGGATGTACATTTAAGTTAAATTTCCCCGTAGGTGCTAATGTTAAGTTTTTTTCTGAACGGTTCAACGTTGAACGAAAAATGGTTCGAATCAAAAAGCGAACTATGGGAATGAGAATCTCCGAGATCTTTCGAACAAAAAAAGTTTATTCAATTCGGACGGTTCACTTAAAAGTTATTAGGTGGGGAAAGGTTGCTTGAACGGTTCAATGTTGAACGAAAAAATGTTCAAAATTTAAATATGGTAATGAAGTATCCTTGCTGAGATCCTTCGAACAAAAAAAAAAGTTTGTTTAAATCCCACTGTTCACTCAAAAGTTATTAGGGGCTTGTTTGAAGGGAGCTTGTTTGAACGGTTCAATGTTGAACGAAAAATTGTTCAAATCGAAAATGTAAATACGGGAATGAAGTATCCTTGATAAGATCTTTCCAACAAAAAAAAGTTTGTTCAAATCGGACTGTTCATTAAAAAGTTAGTATCGCGGGACAGGTTGTTTGAACGGCTCAAAGTTGAACCAAAAATTGTTCAAATCAAAAAATCAAATATGGGAATGAGCTGTACTCGCCGAGATCTTTCCAACAAAAAAAAGTTTGTTCAAATCGGAATGTTCATTCAAAAGTTATTAGGGGGGGGGGGGAGACAGACAGACCGACAGACGCACAAATTCCCCATCTCAATACCCTACTTTCCAATTTTTAATTTTTCAATATTCATTTTTCTTTTTTATTTCTTTTTGACTTTTTTTGGATTTGGCGATATATTTTTGACTTGGCGATATTTTTTAGATGCATTAAGCCACTTTTAATGCTTTTTAGTCTTTCTTTTGTCTTTAACGGGAAGGTAGGCTAAAAAGGGAGACTTATTAAGTATGAAAACTTCTCAAACAAGAACTTAAAGCAGGTTTTACTATGCATATATATATATATATATTATATATATATATATATATATATATATATATATAAAACAGACACCATAATTAAATGGTCAATTAAAAGGCTATTTATTTTGTGATTTGCAACAAAAGATAATATTTATTTCATTTAATATTATTTTTTCTACTTTTAACAGGGGCTGATGTCATCATCACTTATTATGTTCCTCAGCTTTTGAATGAATGGTTATAAAATTTTTAAGTTAAAGGTTTTATATAAAGTAACTTTTTAAAAAATCTGTATAATTTAAATGAGAACTTTTTATATACATATTTAAAGAACAATTATTGAATTTACTGAAATTTTAAACATTTTAATGCCAAACATTAAAATTATATTTTTTCCAATTGTGTAATAAAAATACTTGATTTTACTAAAATCATCATTATGCACTAATCATTGCAAATGTTTGTAAATTTTTATAAGGCAAAGTACAAACTGTGATATATTAGAAATTAGAGAATCAAATATATTGTAAGAAAGTGTTTGCTTATCAAAATTTTATTGTTTTAATTTATCATGCATATTTTTAAAGATACAATTATTGTTATGCATACTTATCAATTTTATATTAAATGAAATGATTGCAACATTCCAAAAGACATTAAAATATATTAAGAAGTTAATATCTATTTCTTGTATTTCATATTCTTAAAAGAATATGAAGAATATTCTCTTCTTTCATATTCATTAAAGCATTTCTACTACCCTTATTTAGGTCATCTTAATAATGCACAAACCTCAGAGGTTCTTAATAATTTTTACAGAAAAATATATTCTTTACCACTTTTATTCTATAGTCGGGGCAAAGCTAACCTGGCAGCATTGTAGAAGCTAAAGGAGCCGTATCATACCATATCGCTACATTTTGAATGAAGGTAGACCGGGGCACATTTATGCCGGGCCCTTTTTTGCGAAATATATCATGGTTGGTGTGTTACCAGTTGTGACAGATTGATGCTGGTCCCTAGCAAGTACTCGTACAAGTTTTTTAGCTTCTGTCGAGCTATGGTATAGCATCGGGAGGATAACATGTTTTTTGCCAACTCGAGTAAATTTTGTGTTGAACTTATGGAAGCTTATTCTGAACAAAGAATGCTTAGATAAAAATAAACGTATTAGATAAAAATATTCGTATGTGAACAAACATTTTATTAAATTTCGTTGCACTTTAAAAATAAATATGAACAAGGCGACGGGACACACGCAAGTTCTTATTACGTGGGGTACTTCGTACTGCGTTTACCTTTGTGGGGTGTAGCGGATGGACTTTGTCATAACTGTCTTTGCATGCAAATAAACTATCGTAGGTCCTGTGGCAGAATTTTTTTCAGCTTTCTGTGACAAATTTTCTAGAACCAATTTCTTTCTGCAACACTAGAATATTCTTCAATAATAAATATATATGCAACCTTTGCACAGTAACATAAGGTGTTTATATTTATAAAAATGTTAACATGAATACTATAGATTCATAAGTTTTTTTTCTGGTGGCTGTTTTATATATTTTTTCTTAGGTTTTTTTTTTTCCAAATCACAAAAATCTTTCTGCACACTGTCTCCCTGATTCTGCAATAATGTCGCTATGTCGGCAGCTTTCTGCCACAGGGATTGTAGGGTTAGCAATCTTGGTCAAAACCAAGGTTTTGGTGATCCCATACTCACTTGGATGCACCAAAGCACTGAAGATTAATTCTTTTCATGGTATTGCGTGCAGATATTAAGATTCAGTCAAACTTTTGTATATTTATACTATAAAAGAAAGGAGGCAAAGAGTCAAATAAACTATCCAATGGCTATTGTCAAAGTGCAACAAACAAGTTCATTTTCAGACAATTGATGCTGATGACTCTCTCAAAAATTAGATGAAAGTAAAATAAAATCGAGAGCATTAACACATGAAGTACTATGATGAAAAAGAAAACTTTATTTAAATATTTTATGTATACAACACATTACATTTAAAGGTTGCCTTGCTAAAATAATAAATAAAGATTGGATGTGACATTGATGTTCATGTTTTTACTACGGATGCATTAGGGTTGATCTAATACCTGATAAGAAAAGTGATAGTTAAATTTCAAAAGATACAGTACTGATGAAAGTAGCAGCATTAATCTGTGATTGCGAGATCCACCCAATTCAAAAGTTTTTTAAAAAGCCATCTAAAGATGAAGACAGTGGGAAAAAATTAGCTTTAAGTTTGCAAAAAATCCAAAATTCTCATGAATGGTTCCCCAATAAAAAAAATGAAATAAATACTTAAACAAAAAAAAGTTCCTTTTACTGAACTTTCAGTGTAAATATTTATATTGTTCTCTTACAATAATTAGTTTGAAAATATAAAAGTTGTTGCTCTTAATAGTTTATTGATATCTGAATGTTATGCTTGTCATTAACCCGGGTGACTTTGCTGTATATGAAGTAAATCTTTCCACATTTCAGTACCACTAGCAACCTTTTGCATTGAAGTTGTTAAGTTTCAGAAATGATAGACTAACAGTTGGTGGGGAAAATGTGGGGGTTGGGGGGCGGGGGGAGTAAATTGAAATGCACTCCAATGGTAAAGTTGCCCCTATTGATGATAATTGTTTGTATTGTGGAATAAAAGATGGGTTTAAAGTGTTATTATTTATACTGATACTTGAAATGAAAGAACAGTAAAACCTCCTCGAATGGCTATATCGTAAACAATCGTAACCTCTAAAAGAGGGTCAAAGGTTTATGGAAACAAACATGTTTCTTAGAATATACATCAGAGCTGACCTGTAAATGATAAATTCTGACCTAAGGCCACTCGTAAATGATTCGCTATTATAGTTCATTGATTTTATAAGCATTTTTCCCCTTCCCTACTTGAAGTGACTTTTTTCAGATTATCCTTCCTTACACATTCAACTATTGTGAATGATATCCCTCATTCCTCTTGCACAAACACCTTTCACTTAGAGTTTTAGAACCTAAATTAACTTGCTGTTGTTATGTCACCCAATTGGAGCAAATTACACCAAACTTGTTTTAACCATTTTTAAAAGCAAAAAGTATGTGCAGAAAAGGAGGGGGTGGACATTGTCAGGTACTTATTCTTTTGCACTACTTCATTTGAAAGTAACGTTTTTAGTGATTCATTATTAGCAGCATTATCAACTGCTTTGACAGTTTAAAAATCTTTATTATTTATTAGAGGTTACTTACTATAAATGAAAATATAATAAAAATTGGTTTCAAAACATCAACACTTTTTTTTATTATTATTATTCATGTATCAATGCCATTGATGTTTTAATTTTGAACTGATGTTTTACTACCAATATTGCATCTCTAAGAAAATACAATGTACAGTACGAGGAAACATTTTAAAAAGGCATATTTTTAACATGCTTTTAAAACAAAGTCTCAATATTTATTTTTGGATATAGATAAATGTTTGTTTTATCTTTGTTTCCTTTTTTCCACTGGAAATTTCATTTGCCTCACATGTGCTTGTATAACTCTTGCGGCATAATCTCTTCTTTTCAATTCCATAGTAGTTTGAACAAATCTTGATCCTTTCAACCCAGGAAACATCTGCTCATATTTCCTTTGCAATTCTGCACGAAGTTTTTGAAATATGATCGTTTCATCCACATCACCAAATTTAACTAACATTATTCCCTATAAAACATAGTTCAATTGAAGTAAAAATTTACTACGTGATGTAATTTAACTATGAAGCATAACTTAAAATGCAGGATAAGAATATTTTAGGAGCAAAATGAAATGGCAAAGTTTGCTGTCACCTTTTCTTGTTTTACATAAACTTAGTCAAAACCAAGAACTTTTTCTACTCAAAATGTATCAATTTTGAAATATATGTATGTGAAAATAGATATACTTTAGCGTTTGAAATTGCAAATTTTTTACTAGTTATCAATTTCTTTATTTTCACTAAAGTAACTAGTGATGAAATAGTAGTTGAAACTAAATGAGGCACATTACCCAACTCTGATTGGAATACAATCAAAGCCACTGAATTAAAATATTGGTTAAAAGAATATCCTGCTTAATGCAATAAACTTTCACTGTACCAGACTATAGTGGTTTGTTTTCTTTTAAAATCCTGGTCAATGGAACATCATACTTTGAAGCTATGCCGCTTAAAGGATTTAATTTTGGTTGTGAAGATATCCATCCTTTTCTATTTCCTACACTTTTTTAAAGACTTCAAGCAATGTGCAAAGAACTAAATGTCCTCTCTTCAGGGACCTATCCAACTGGGTCTATCATACGTGGGCAGCAATACAGTAGATTGGTATGGCCTTAAAAAGTGGTGGCATTTAAACAGAGTCACACTGTATTAGAAAAGCAAAACAGGTTATATTGTATTAGAAAAGCAAAACATTATAAGTACCTTCAGAATACTTAAGCAATGAACTTTTCTGGCTGCAGTCAATGGTAAATTCATGAACGCAATAGCTACTTGATTAGGCTGTGCAATCCTCAAATTTCTGTCAAGCATATTTAATAGATCTGATAAGTGTTCAATAGATATGAACTGAGTTGCTTTAGGGTCAAACAATTTCCAAATTTCATAGAAATTTTTTAAGTCATCCTCTGTGATTGGATCTTTTTCTTGAGCCACTACTTCTCTATAATTGTCCAACATCACAGCAATGAAAAGATTGACAAAAAGAATGCTTGATATCAGAATGAAACTTAAGATAAACACTATGGCCAATGCCTAGAATTATTTTAAAAAAAAGAAATCATACATTAAAATTAAATACAAAATTTTAATTATAGACAGTTTACACGAGTAAAATCATAAAAGAAGTATTAGGCACAGTGTAGACTAGTGGTTCTCAATGGGGGCGATACCGCCCCCCGGTGGTCAGTGGGAAGATATTAAGGGGCGGTGAACATATTTTGGGCGGCAGGAGGGTGGTGGACAGATTTTGGGCGGTAAAGGGGCGGTGTGTGTATTTTCAAATGTGCTTGTGAGAACATGTTTGATGCGGGGGCAGCAGGAAACCCTCATCTCTTATATCACCAAGGGATAGCTTAAAAATTTATTTTCTGCTAATATCTCCTGAACACTGAACAGTAGGGTGGAGCGAAAAAAAACAAAATTTTTATTTTCGAATCGTAATAGTGCGGAAAAGTTGCGATTGGTGAAGACATACAAAACAAAACAAAAATTTTTGAAATCACATAATATCTTCCGATCCCGCAACGAGCCTGAAATTTTGAAAAAATGAACATTTTCATGTGTTTTTAGCGATTTTTAAAATTTTTTGTTTCAATGTTTAATTTTAATGCTCTTGGACGGAAAAGGTACGATTGGTGAAGGATTCTGAAATTTTATAAAATATATTGAGATCGAATAATACCTTCTGATCCAGGAACAAGCCAGAAAAACCAAAAAATTGGTTATTTTTAGCTTTTTTTGGGGTCGATTAAAAACAGTTTTAAAAACTGTTCTGATTTTTTTTTCTTCTTTTTTATCCGGTATCATAGCGTAAAGAATTTTAAAAAGCACTATATTACTCTTAAACATTAATTTTTTTCTTGATTTTTTAGGTATCTTCTAAACATGCAAAACTACAATTCTTTGCATCAATGAAACATTTTCAAATAATATAAATTGTTGCCTAACCTGACTGACTACCCACAGAATCCTTTAACATTAATTTAATTAAAAACTAATTTTTGTTCGGTCTTTAAAATTAAGCCTAGTTAGGTTAGGTAGTGTATAGAATGAGACTGCAAAAGGCAATTAAAAATTAAGAAACTAACATATAATGATGTAGGTATTAAAATAGTTTATCGTTTAGAGATAAAAAATACTGTTCATCTTATGAGTGAATATTTTTTTCAGTGGATCTTTGTACTGAAAAAGTTCAACAAATTTTAATTAATAGGCATGAGTATAAAAATTTTATGTAAATGTTATCTATTATTTTTTGCTTTTTAGTTGCTTTAAGTTTACTTTAAGGTTATGTTGGTTCCTACAGTAACACAGTCTCAAGTAAAGTGGGGCAAGGTGTAACAAAAATTAAGGATTGGAAAGCATTTGACAAGGAGAGGGCACTGCGATGAAGGCCTGCCCCACACACCCCCATTTATGCAAAAATATTAAAACATGTTATCATGAAAACTGAACATTTGAAAAACGATTTAAGAGAAACTTTTGCTTTAAAGGTTAATGTAGAGCATCTCTGTGATCATTTTGGAACACATTTGATGTGAAAGCCATAAATGTATTTATTAGTCTAGAAGACAAAACAAATTTTACATTTTTTTGATTTCTAATTTTACATACACAAAATTATTTTTAAATAAAAACAAAACCGCCATTGAATAAATAATATTTACCTACAACTTCTTACCCATACCTATTAATTAAATTTGTTCAACTTTTTCAGTACAAAAATCCACTGAACAAAACACTCACTCATTAGATGAACAATATTTTTTATCTCTAAACGATAAACTATTTTAATACGTACCTCATTATATGTTAGTTTCTTAATTTTTAATTGCCTTTTGCAGTTTCATTCTATACACTACCTAACCTAACTAGGTTTAATTTTGAAGACTGAACAAAAATTAGTTTTAACTAAATTAGTGGTAAAGGATTCTGTGGGTAGTCAGTTAGGTTAGGTAACAGTTTATAGAAGGCACAGACTTCAAAAGGCGGCTAAGAAATTGTATATAATTAGTTAGGTATTAAAATTGTTTAGAGTTTAGTGATAAAAATTAGCGTTTAGTTTGCGCGTGGGTGTTTTATTTAGTGGGTCTTTTTACTGGATTGTAGAAATTTTGGAAAATATTTTATAATTTTCTATTATTTAAAAATGATTCATTGTTGTAAAAATGGCAGTTTTGCATGTTTAAAAGATACTTGAAAAATCAAGAAAAAAATTAATGTTTAAGACTAATATAGTTCTTTTTAAAATTCTTTACGCTATGGTACCGGGTAAAAAAGAAGAAAAAAAAACGAGAAAATTTTTTAAAAATTTTTTAATCCCCCCCCCCCCCCCCCAAAAAAAAAAGCTGAATATTTCCAATTTTTTGGTTTTTCTGGCTTGCTCCTGGATCAGAAGGTATTATTTGATCACAATATATTTTTTAAAATTTCAGAAGGCTTCACCAATTGTAACTTTTCCGTCCAAGAGCATTAAGATAAAATATTGAAACAAAAATTTTAAAAAATCGTTAAAAACACATGAAAATTTTAATTTTTTCAAAATTTCAGGCTCGTTGCGGGATCGGAAGATATTATCCGATTTCAAAAATTTTTGTTTTGTTTTGTAAGTCTTCACCAATCGCAACTTTTCCGCACTATTACGATTCAAAAATAAAAACTTCGCTTTTTTTGCTCCACCCTACTGAACAGTGATCTTTCTCCTAACGTCATGAAGGATAGCCTAAAATTTGCTGATAGCACTTGAATTTGGGAGCCACTTGACCGACTTTTTGTGTCGTTAGAGCAATACCCTAACGACATCAGAGGTAGGTAACAATCTTATTTTTCACGGTGCAATGTGAAAAAAAATTCCGGAGAAAACTCCCAAACCTTGACCATTCCCTCTTCATCAACAAAAATCGTTTAATTTTTGTGTTTTTTATACTTCAATTTCGGAGAATGTTTGAAGGAACTCTAAGTCCCTAACATTACTAAACTTAGCCTTTACATAACTTCAATTATGAAAAATCTTTATAAGCGACCTCTTTCTCCCTAGTTAATGTGACCAAAAATTATCTAAAATTACGTCAGTTTTAAATGTTTCACCAGGGGCAGAATCTGAACTTAAGTCTCATCACTACTAAACCTTAAACTTAAAACTAAAAAACCGCATTTTTTAAGACTTCGTTTTCAAAACAAATTTCGAGGGATATCCCCTATATTTCACCGCCGTCTTTACTCTAATGTCGCCAAAGGCATACTTATAATTGTTGTCTTATCTAACCCTCAAAGCAATAAATTAATTTAAAAAAATTTCATTAATTTGAACTTATCTCGTTAATTGTAAATTCGATTTATACCGTTTTTTTTAATTTAAAACTTGATTTATAATCTTTAAAGGTGAGATACTGTCCATAGTTTCAAGTCTGTCTCTCCTCGGAAAAATAGAAGGAACGGCTTTGTTAATTGCCTTTCCGCAGTAAAAAGTACGTAATAAATAGGGGATGCAAGTAAATAAGAGCAAGACTGTTTGGCATTGGATTGTTCAGGAACTATTTGAAAGTAGTGTATTTTTCAAAATATCTGGTGTTCAAACAAAATGTTGAAAAAATGGTGCACTCTTATTTAAAACGGTGTTGTTCTTATTTACCTTTAACAATGGTTGACTCCTTTAATGGACCAATTCTAGGCACTTGGTTGTTACAGACACAGCTTTTCAGGGGGGGGGGGATGCCCGCTTTTTCTAAAATTATCTTAAAGGGAAAAAAAAGCATATTTTTTTTTTTTATCTGTAGTCATTTTTCAACTGTTTGGACAAAATTATAGAGTTAAAACGGTCAAGAAAACGACCCCCCCCCCCTCTTCAACTTTTACATCCATCTGCAAAGGGGGCGCTGAAAAAATTTTCAACCCTGAAGGGGGGCGGTAGCTGTAAAAAGGTTGAGAACCACTGGTATAGACTCATATTAAAATAAAAACTTTTAAGCAAAAAAATGTTAAAATATAGTTCATTACATGTAGAAAAATATTAAAACATCAACAGTACTTCATATCAATTAGCCAAATTCCAGTACTACAATAACGCATGGTATGAGGGTGTGTATGTTGTAAAGTTGTTATTCTAACATGCAAGGAGGCTGGCAATATAGAACAAACTTATGGGTACCATATGAGCATTGATGTTAACCCTCCGCGTACGGCTCCCGCGATTTCAGCGGGGTATCAGTTTCGTCCCCGATTACGGGCCACGTGAGAATCGCGGGCGAAGAATTTTTGTCCCTATTTCAATACGGATTGCGCTATTTTCCCGTGTAGGTTAAAAAAACATCATTTGATGCTTATTTTCGCTGCTAGATGGCACTAGAGGATTCTGGGTTTTTTTTTCCTCTTGCTTGTTTTTTCCAGCGCATTATTGAGTGTGTGTGTGTGTGTGCTTTTTTTTTTTTTGTCTTTCGTGCGAAAAGCATTTATGAAAGATATGGATTTGCCGAGTGTAAGCGGTGGAAATAACCAAAATTTCTGTAATATTTTTTGAGACAAATTGTTTAAAAATTATATTCATCTATTCATCTGAAAATAAAAAATTTGGCGTGAATTTTTTAACTTATAAACCATGCCCGCTAAAATAGCGGGCCCCGTATTATATATATTTTGAAAGCGGAAAAGCTATTAAAATTCTTGGATTATTTTAAAACAGTTAATAAATATGTGAATTGTAACATATGTAGATAAAGAAAATCTAAAAAAATCGCCCCGTATTTCAGGACCGGAAAGTATAAAAACTGAGCCGTACGCAGAGGGTTAAACACATTTAGGAAATTAGGGTGCTAAAATTCTCCAGTTCTGTATTTAAGGAACTGTGTGCTGCTGTGCTCTTAAGGACTTGCTGCCTTCCCTCTACGTCAAGTCTTCAACATCAAATACAAGGAAACAAGCTCTGATTTGATGGACAAAGCAGTATGGGTTATGTACTCATATGAGTGCATAACCACAACTAACTAGAGCCAGTAAATAGTTCATAACGCAATTTATCATGCTTTTTTCGCTTTTATTTTTTTATTAAACACACATCACGTTAATTCTTTTGCTTAGAAACTAAAATTTTATGCCATATTTTGGTTTAAAATTAAAACAAAATCAAACTATACAAAAAAAGTTTTGAGGTGTGCACATTCAAATAAAATCTATTCTATACCAGACATTGATATTTTCCCTGTATATCTATCAGTTGGGAAAAATAAGAAATATCAATGTCTAGCACAAGTGCATTTTAGAAAAAGGAAGGTCGTAATATTTTATAGTACTGAATCAGAGCTTGAATCAACGGGGGACACAAAAAATTCAAATCAACTTATCTTTTAATAAAATGCTAGAAAATTGAATGCCATTGACATCACCTCGTCAGATGAGAACTTTCATGTATCATAAAATATTGGATGCAAATTTACTGGTGCCTCAAATAAAGTAGTAGGGAAAACTACAGCTGCAATTCAAGCTGATTTCAAATTTCTTTGAACAGCAAACCAATATATTTGATAAAAGCAAATTATGAGGTAAGTAAAGAAAAAAAGGAAAGAGGTTAGAAAAATGATTGAAGGACCACCTAAAAAAGTTTATATTTTGAATGTTGTAAAAATAACATGAGAACATTTAAAAATTAACATAAGAAGCAAATCTAGCATGAACAGAGTAACCAGTTAGTAAATATAGAAGTTGAAGATGAAGCCAGGACATATAAACTTGTGATTTGCATGTTTTCAAGCTCCCTAAACTTGATTTTGAATCAGTGATAACATTTATTTCATTAATTGGTAAAATGCCATTATAACATTGCAACAGAGTCATTTTTTTTAAATTGTTCTTTATTTAAAGGACAAATGAATAAAAAGATTTACAAAGAAGAATAATTTCTGGGACTAATTTTATAGAAATTTCCATGTCATGCTCGAATTGAACAATGTGTTACACTAATGTCTGAAGCTGCAGTGAAAGTTAATGGTAAAACTAATAGGTGATTTTATTGGTGCTTAGCTTAAAGCAAGGAAAGAACTTCCTATGTTTCACAAAAAATAACAATATTATACTTTATTTTAAAATAAGTGTATCAAGTTTCGAAATTTTGCATCATCTTCATGGAAACTATGAAAGAAAACAGCTCCACTCTTTTTTTATGCACAGCTTTTGAGGTGTTTCATTTATTTTATGCTTATTCAATTAGGCTTACGCTTTTGTTTATATCCTCAAATCTCAGTTATTTCTCAATGCTTTCTAACAAATTTAAGCATACATAAATAAAGCACAAATTTCTAAGAAAAAGTTGTGCTTTATTAACGTTGATTTTTGAACTGAATAATAGTTTATGCACAAAGCAATTTTAATCGCTTGCATTTAACCATTGATGCAAAAGCTAAGTGGGAAAGAAGTCCATAGCACCGTAACTATGACTACCATAAAAGGAAAAGTGTGGAGAGTGGGAAATTAATTTTTCTTTGAGACGCCAGCTCTCATTACAGAGTATGATCTAGGAACTAATATTCAATTTGCATGATATATACAGGGTGTCCACTCCAATCGTGGACCAATAGCTAATTTCTAAACCGTTAGAGATACGCATATAGTTTATTTAGGAAAAAATCTCCAAATTATGAAAGGAATTTTGGGTCTATTCAATGTTTTTCAAAAAATCAAATTTTGAAAGAGTTACGAAATTTAAATTTTTATACAGCCCCCCAGTCCTATCAATCATATTTAGTAAAACATTCTTGACACTCTAATGTTTAAAACTAAAAAAAAATCATTCCTCTACCACAAAAAATGACCGAGTTATGACGTTTTGAAAAATCAAGATTTTGCATTATTTCATGACGTCACCGAGAGATCGCTTAAGGGACCGTATGCGAAATCCTTCAAAATCGTGATTTTTCAAAACGTCATAACTCGGTCAATTTTTGTGGTAGAAGAGTGATTTTTTTTTAGTTTTAAACGTTACAGTGTCAAGAATGTTTTACTAAATATGATTGATAGGACTGGGGGGCTGTATAAAAATTTAAATTTCGCAACTCTTTCAAAATTTGATTTTTTGAAAAACATTGAATAGACCCAAAATTCCTTTCATAATTTGGAGATTTTTTCCTAAATAAACTATATGCGTATCTCTAACGGTTTAGAAATTAGCTATTGGTCCACGATTGGAGTGGACACCCTGTATAATATCAAATTTAAATACATTTTTAAAATCTTCATTCTTTCAGAAAGTAATTCAATAAAAAACTGCTATTAAGTAATAATTCTAGAATTATTGTAATTTATAGAGCTATTTAATTAATGAATTATTGTCGGTACCAGCTTCAAACAAAGCTTTGCTTCCAATTTTTGATGTCAGAGAGGTGTGGTTAAATATTGAAAGAAATTTGTGGTAGTATCGAGTATTTGTGGGCTCTAACTGATCAATTATGTAACAATTTCATTGAATGTCAGCAAAAATTTGGGACTTTATTTCAAACTATACTTTTTTTTAAACAAAAGATGAATTTTCTTTCTTCCCTGTTTTCAGTCAATGAGGTGCAGCTTATATACTGAGCTATATTCAAGGAAATATTTACAAGTTTTATTTAGCCCATTGTACAACTTGGACTTTACGTTAACATCAATTTCGAAAAAAAAATTCAAATTTTCCTTTTTAAAACCCACCTTACTGGTCATAAAAACGCAAAACATTTAGGTTTTCCAGCCGTGTGATAATGAAGGGCTATGAGTTTGAAATACTAAAAAAAAAAAAAAAAAAGTTTACTAAAAATTTTTACCTTGTGTCCACATTCACCTTTTACCATATCACATTCCGGAGGCATTGTGCTTAAAGTTCGAAGTATATGATCCCAACCTTGACCAGTTGTTAGACGAAAAAGAATCAAAATGCTAGGAATAAAACTTTGAAAATTTTGGGTGGTGCTTAATGATGCATGGAGCTTCACATGAGCAAAGTATGCCATGCCTATAATAGCATACACAAAAATAAGCAGGAACAGGAATATACTGATGTTAAATAGCGAAGGAATTGAAGCTACAATTGCATAAATGAGACGTCGAAGATCCTTTAAAAAGCGTGCAAGGCGTAACAAGTTCAGTACTCTCAGTAAGCGAAAAGAAAACAAAAATGACAATCTTGTTGAATGTGGAAATCCAAAGATTATGTCTCCTAAAAATAAATATAGATAACATAAGAAAGTAAAATAAATAAATAAATTAACAATTTAAAAAATTTAAATAGTTTTTAACAAATGTTAAAAAAATTGTAATTAAAGTTATATTTAGTTAGATAGTTTTTAAAGATATGATGGTATGTGAATCATTATGACAATGGATAGAAAATTGCTTTTTACAGAAAATTATAATTTGAACTGGTTGGACAAACTTTTACTTGATTAATGATTGATAACATAATATTATTCATGGCTGAAAACATCCTGAATGTAAAAAAGAGGAAAACTTTTAACTAGCATGATACAAGCACTTATTAATGGCTCAGAGAACATGGATGTGATCACTAAACCTGATTATTCAAATCTCACAATAGAAGGATACAATGTCTGTACATAGCACTACTAATTTGTTTATACTGGTTCAGGGTTGCCACAGGAAAAACTCATTAAAAAAGTAGCAAAAGTAGCCAAAAACGTATAAAAAAGTTGCAAAAAAGTAGTCCCAAAATGAAAAAAGTTGCAAAAAAAGTAGCCCTCAAAATTGAAAAAGTTTCAAAAAAACAGTATTCATGATGAGATAAATGAAGTAAGAAATAAATAGTACAGCTAAAAATTTAACATTTGTAATAAGTCCTCATCTGTTTTGCTGAGGAATTTATACTGAATGTGCCATTACATTTTTTTTTTTTTTGCCAAAACTTATTAAATAGGGAGTGCCCCCCCCCCCCACGACTACAGTCAATTCTATTCAACTATTTTGATGAGAATACAATGGAAAGTCAATATAAATAAAGCAAATTATAAATAAAATACTGCCAGAAGCTGTTACTAGGATGCAGTAAAGCAACATTATTAGTGTAAAAAATTAAGTGGTCTTTTGTTGCAAGAACTAGTTAAACATTAACTAGAACCTTGAAAGTATAGCAGTACTTTTGCCAGAAACTTGATACTAATTTGATTTTTTCCTCTGATTTCTTGACTACCCTTTTCACTTCAGCTTATTATTATTATTATTATTATTTTTTTTTTGCTCACTTTCTTTCGTTTTAACATTTTTTAATTTTCTTCCCTAACCTTAGCTACGTTTTCTTATTTCCCTCTGTCGTCAAACTGATATTAGCACTTTATGTGCTGATATGATTCCCAATCTGGATGACTATAATGTAATGTTTCTCACAGGGCTGTAACCAGAACTTAGTTTCGGAGAGGGTTTTACCAAACTTATTTCCCGTGAAATCTATAAAGTCAATAAATTTGATTTCATGTTCTATATTCTGTTGATTTTTGTTACAGTAGAGGTTAAAAGGGTATTAACATGAAAATTGAAAAAAAAAAAAAAGACTCATATTTTCAATGAAGAAAAAAAAATCTTGACTTCACTCATATACGCGCATTCGAAGGAGTACTTTTAAAATTTCTATTTCACAGCACTTAAAAATAGAGTTTAGTAGTTACAAATTTGAAGAATTTTGGAGTTCTTTTAGTGGTATTAAAAATTTGCAGGGAAAGGTGTATTGTTAAGATATGTTTGCAATAACTACAATAAAAATAATTACTGCAGAAAAAACTTAATTTGTACAACTATTCAATAATGATAATTTTATTTTTTAACCTTAAGGAGCCGGGCGGTACACATGCTGTACCGTAACTATTTTTTTTAGAGGACGGGGTTGAGATTTTCACTCGAACCATTTGGAGCCGGGGAGTTTTTCAAGGTTTCATACGCCTGGTACGAGTTTATACCTTCTCTTTTCAATGGAAAAGAAATCTGGTTCAACTGTCGTACTACCTGGGTCAAAAGAAAAATTTCTAAAAAAACAGCCCGGTTCAAAAAGGTTAATTGCAGTTTCAAAGTAAATACAAAAATTAAAACAGAACAGCAACAACAATTTTTTCAGTGAGAAACTATCAAAAGCATTTTTTTAATAGTTTTGAAAAATTTTGGAAGGGGTTTGAACCCTAAAAACCCACCCCTTCAATACGGTCCTAACTCCACATATTGGTTCTGCAACATGAGATGGTGTAAGGGAGGACTTGAGCTGAAACTCTGAAGTGGAGAAATAGAGCTCTTAATCATAATGTTAACAAGTACTTTGTTTCTTGCAAAAAATCAGAAGTATAATGCTAATATTACAAAACTTGACAACATTGAAATAAAATCAGTGATTGAGTACTTTTTGTGGCAAGTGAACAATCATGCTTAAAATAATTGCGGAGTTTTTTTTTTAATTTTTAAATGAAAGTTTCAGTAAAAATGAGAATAAATTTTATGTACTTGTCTTTTTTACAAAGCTTTGATGTATACTCAAAAAGAAAAAAAAACTCCCAAAAATTTTGCAAAAGGATTATCATTTTTCGCAAGGTAGAAGACCACACGAACTTGAAAATTGCACATAAATGAGCTCTTTAAAATAAAGAAAAACTTTTGCAAGTAAAAAATTTAACATTTAAAAGCTTGTTTGCCAAATATTTAATACGCTGCCCACCAAAAAAGTAATTACTATCGATAAAAGAAGTCATGGTTGAAAAAAGAACTATGAATGTAATATGCTTCAGTTAGCTTATATTAAAATAGCTGTCAAATTCTAAAATAATTGAAATTACAAGATGTGCACAATTATTGAAATCTCTAAGTTCCTAAAAATAAATTTTTACTTAATCAGCTGTTTATTATTAAAATTCAGTTGAAGGAAAGACTTAAATAAGTCAGTTCCTTCAATCTACTAAACTTTGAACCGATTTTTCCCCAATATACACTGCTCGACATTGAAAATGCAACACCAAGAAGGAGTGGTCAGAAATTCATGCAAATTTTACCGTAGACGCACGTCACTGAGTTATGCAAATGATATGAAATGCGCAGCTCTCCGACGCACGTGAAGTAAGATGTAAGAGAATGAAGTTGAAAAGTGGGCTATGTTCATGTTGGTTTTTCTGCCAGACTAATTTTCGTAGAAATTTGGTTTTTGTCTCGAAGGATACGTGTGATAGGAGGAAATGCCACGCCGTCCTCAACGAAGACACTTCCAGCATATAGACGCCTTTACAAGGGGTATGGTGATCGGATTGAGAAGGGGAGTTTGGTCCATACGTCAAATTGCAGCTGATACTCACATGGATGCAAGCACTGTGCATCGGCTGTGTTGGAGATGGTTGGAAAGAGGAAATGTAGCCACATTGAGGGGTGCAGGTGCAGCCAGAGTGACGTCAGACCGCTTGGATCGACGGATTCACCGACAAGCTGTGGCGGACCCGCAAGTCACTTGAACGTTGATTCTGCAGCACGTGCAAGGTACCCTGGATGTTCCTGTGTCGACCAAAACCATTTCCCGTCGACTGGTTGCACGTGGCCTGCAATCACGGCGCCCGCTAAGAAGACTGCCATTGACCTCACAGCACAGACTCCAACGTTTGGAATGGTGCCGGACCAGAGCGACGTGGATGGCAGAATGGCAAACCGTAGTGTTCTCAGATGAATCCCGCTTCTGTTTGTCCAGCGATAGTCATCGCATACGTGTGTGGCGTCGACGTGGAGAAAGATCGAATCCGGCAGTAACTGTGGAACGCCCCACAGCGCGACAACGTGGCATAATGGTTTGGGGCGCTATTGCATACAATTCCGTATCACCTCTAGTTCGTATTCGGGGCACTATGACGGCCCAACGATATGTAGATAATGTACTGTGGCTGGTGGCAATCCCCTACCTTCAGGGTCTGCCAAATGCAATTTTTCAACAGGATAACGCCCGGCCTCACAGTGCTCGAATCAGCCAACATGCTCTACGAGGTGTACAGATGCTTTCCTGGCCACCATACTCTCCTGACTTGTCACCAATCGAACATGTGTGGGACGTGATTGGACGCCGTTTGCAGAACCTGCCACTGCCTCGTTCAGAGGACGAACTGTGGCAAATGGTTGAAAGGGAATGGAGTGCCATTCCTCAGGACACCATCTGCAGGCTTATTGACTCCATGCCTAGACGTGTTTCTTCGTGCATCGCTGTCCGCGGTGGTCCTACTTCTTACTGAGCCGACGCCGTCCTCCCTCTAAATTTTGCTTATTTATTTTGAAATAAATATCACTTATTGTTCCATGCTGTCTCTGTCTTCTTACCAAATTTCATCAATTTCTGACCACTCCTTCTTGGTGCTGCATTTTCAATGTCGAGCAGTGTATATCAAATAAATAGATCCACCTCCCTTCCTCAGTAGCTATGGCTATTAAGCAAATCACTTTTAACCCAAAAGCTAAAGCAGCGAAGAGGTTATTTTAAAATCTTAAGCCCTTCCCTGATTGCTATTTAAAAAAATAATAGTGGATCTGTCCATAATAAAAGGCAAAAGAATGTTTTTTTTAGGTAACAAAGAAATAAGAATAAAAAATAATGGGTTTCAAATTAATAAATAAAATCAAACAGGGCAAAAAAAAAAAAAAAAAAAAAATCACGATTTTCGAATGAAAACTTGCTTTGGAAAAAAAAGAAGTCTCCAAAAAAGTAGCTCCAGTGAAAATAAGTTGCTTTTTAGCCTGTTTGTGCACAAAAAAAGTCTCCAAAGTCGCCTAGAGCCAAAAAAAGCAGCAAAAAGTAGCATTTAAGTAGCCTGTGGCAACCCTGTGGTTTTGCAGTTCTTAAATGTGTCATATATTAATATACAGGGTGATTATAATGAAAATTATGATTTCAAAACTTTCTAATTTTAAAACTACTGGGCAGAATGACTTGATATTTCACCAGAACGATCTTGAGGCGATGGAAATTTGTTCGGCAGAGGTAAACAATAGTTCCAAAATGTTAAGGAACATCTTGCAGATTAATGTCAGAAGAAAGGTCTAAAGGGATTCATTTAACACTGGACTGTTGTTCGTTGAAAAGAAACAAAGATTCCAAGGGATAACACCTTGACATGCAATAGAGAGTTTGACTCGTCACTCATTATATGGGCCACCGTAGACTTTGATGAGACTTAAATTATTATTTTTTAACGGCATTTAGATGTTCTTGATTAACACCAAGCAGATTATTAAACATCGAAAAATAAAATACATTCTTCCTCAGCTTTCATGTAACTATTCAGCTGAGTGACATTAAATAGTATTCTTTGGTCACACCAAATTCCATCTTACTTGTACGTCAAGGCAAAATTCATAATTGAGAAGACAAAATTATGAGTTTAGAATGAAAAGGACAAGAGAAAATAAGGAGCTTCATGAAATAAACACCAAATGAATGATTATTGCATTAGTTATTTCATATGCTTTTCATCTTGTTCCGCTACTGTAGTTGGCGCAAACCTAGCCTAGCAGTTTCGTGATGCAGTGTTTAGAATCTTAGATTAAAAATGCTGCTAGATTAGGTTGAAAAAAAAAAGGTCAATGTAGCAACAATTTCATGCATTTCAGAAATGAAAATTACTATAGTAAGTTATAAAAAACAAATGTCCAACTGTGGTTTTTGGTAAATAAATAAATAATAACTATTTATTTAGGGTTTGTTTAAGTATATTAAATTCTCTCCTTTCTATAACACATGTTCAACAATATTATTGACAAATTTAAAGTAACGACCACCTCATCTCTGTTAACAAATTTTTGCAGGAATCGGAGGTGGTTACTTTACAGAGGTTTAACTGTATACATTATATTTACATTATTATTTAAAAATAAAATAATTATTAATAAAATGTGCAATTTTTTCTCTTCAAAAGTAATAAATTTATATATATACAAAAAAAAGTCATTTACAAATAAAGTAGTACTTACCAATAATATGGCTAAATAATAAAATGAAATCAAAAATATTCCAAAAATCATAAAAGTAAAAATGTCTTAATCCAACAATTTTTATAAAGAATTCAACCAGGTAAGCCACAGTAAAAAAATCATCAGAATAGCGATATAACGTCTTCATTTTAACTGAATCCTTATTTGATTCAATGGCGATTATTACAGTGTTTACACCAATCAGGAACACTATAAAAATTCGAAACCTATGAAAATAAATAAGAAGCACAGGATAGATACATAAAAAAGCAAAACTAAACAGCAATAATTAAATATATAGTACATTCTATGCTACATAAGTGTTTCAATATAAGGTTTTTCACAGAAAGTTTTGCACGTATTTTATTGGTGAATAGAAAAGAAAATTTGCAGATAATAAGGAAATTACTTTATGAATAATTAAGATTATATATTTAATTTATAAGAAAAGAAACATATGACTTTATTAAACATTTTTGAGAAAATTAGTTGTTTGAAAGTGCACATTGTTTTTAAAACTTTTTTGTGTGTGTATGGACAATTCAAAAAGAAAATTATATGTGATCCTTAATGATGCTAAGGAGTAGTCCAGCAGTTCATCTCCAGAATTTTTTTTTAATTGAAGATTTCAAAACACTATTGTAGGCCATCTTTATGATGTTAGGGAAAGGAATGGGATTTAAAATACTTCTCCGGAATTTTTAAAAATAAAAAATTTCAAAATATCAATTTCAAACAACTTTGGTGTTGTTAGAAGTGAGGCTCCGAAAGTTAATAAAAGTCTTAATATTTATTTAATGGAAAATTTATATGTTTTAAATGTGCGTGTGTGTGTGATTCACAGCGGAAGATTATGTAGTCTTAAATTAAAAATGCAGGAGTTTTGAAGGATTTAGCTCCAAAATGAAGGAGTTTGAAGGATCCTTCAAAAAAATTTCCTAAATGAGCACTTGACGAAGAGCTCAACTCGAGTAAGAACTCTGTCAAAAATTATGAACTAGCAACTAAGTTCCCTGATACAGAAAGTGATGTAATTGTATTTGTTTTTGCAAAGCTGATTAAGATACTTTATTTCAATAGTGTGTTACAAAATTTGTAATTATCACACCAGTAGCATTTTACATACCATATATTGTAGACTAAAGTATAGAAACCATGAAGACATTTATTCGATGGAGGTTTCATCTGCGCAACAGGTTTTCTGTTCATAAGTTTGAGCATAGCTTTGTAGTACTTCTTTTGCTCATCTGTTAATAACAAATTAGAAATACCACTTTCGACCTATGAGAGTTTGAAAGAATAAATTTAAATTTTGCATTGCACAGTTTATACAGTTGAACCTCGTTTAAACGAACACCAAGGGGCCTTCAAAATCAGTCCACTTTCACCGTAATTCTTCTTAACCGAAGCAGAATACGCTACAAACCAAATGTAGTTCGTCTTAGCAGCAATTTGTGTTATGCATGTTCAAATTAACAAGGTTCAACTGAATTTTAAAAAAAAGTTTCTTTCTGCATTTAAATTCATTACCAGCATTTTATTTGAAATTTGTAGGAATTGAACAAATTCTAAATGTGATTCTCTATGCAGATTAAACTTTTTAATAACTCAAAATTCAGTAAAAATACTGTTAAAAGGAACATGTAACAGTACATTATTTCATTTCATTCATATTACATTATTTCATTTAAAGAATAAAAATATGGCTTGTATTTTACAATAAACAATACATCTTAAAGTATTTTATGCATGCATAAAAATGTCTTTATTGTTCTAAGAAAAATCTACCTTAATAAAGAAGTTTAGTAAGATAGCATTTGGAGTATGCTGTTCAGTTTTGGTCACCTTATCTTAAGAAAGATATCAATTTACTGGAAAAGCTTCAAAGGAGGACTATGAGGTTTGTAAATTAGCTTTCTTATTTAGATTATAATCCCAGGATTAAAATGCTC
This sequence comes from Uloborus plumipes, assembly GCA_038373865.1. Taxonomy (NCBI): domain Eukaryota; kingdom Metazoa; phylum Arthropoda; class Arachnida; order Araneae; family Uloboridae; genus Uloborus; species Uloborus plumipes. The sequence continues at coordinate 59,204 of JAXGGA010001005.1, forward strand.
AATATGCAGTCTTGAGCAATGGAGGGTAAAAGGGGATATGATCCAGTCATTTAAGTTACTAAAATGGAAGATATTCATGGGTTAAATTTTTGTACAGGCAAAATCAGGAGTCAGTTTTTAGCTTTTCAAACTTCCAAGCAAATCATGAACTTAGGGAAAAAATTTTTTCAGTCTGCATTGGGGATAACACAAATCGAATAGAGCCAGCCTAGCTATGCCCACAGCCTGTTGCTGGTGATTGCTTTTGGATTTGTAAATCTTTTTTTTTTTCTTCTTTTTTACAGTAGCATTATAAAAATTGTGAAAAAAAAAAACATAATATGCATTTGAAAGATTGTAAATTAACTATTACTTTGCAAGAGGTTTCAGTATCTTGCAGGCCTTAGACCATGTTTTAGAGTAAGCTCTTCATTGTGTTTTTTTAGCTAGACTTTTTTTTACATATTGTTGGGTAAATTGTGTATTTTTTCAATACAAAAGCAATGCTTGGTTGATCTCTAGCTAGCTATTTGATTCAAAAAGCATTAAAAAAGTTCACTTACTTCTTTTCGCATAACAGTGAACGTATCGACAGCAACAGCAACAAAGAGGTTAAGACTAAAAATGCCACCTACAAAAATAAAAATAATCACATAGGCATAATTTTGCGGCTGACTATCCCGTTTCGGCTGTAGATCATTTCCTATGTAGTCAACCGTCATTTCCACCATTTCAGTCCAACCAGTATACATAGCCTAAAATAGTTCATTAATATAAGTTAGTACATCATTTGACACATTTGGTAAATTATTCTCCCTACATTAATGTTGGATAGTGATGCCTTTCTGAAGCAACCATAAAAAAAAATGGACAAAATGAGGCCTTTTTGATACATTGACTGAAGCATGGCTACCTGCGATCCTTAAGAGACTTTCCAAACGAACGCAAGAACAAAAGAAATCTTGCACAAGGCGAATTTACCGTTTTGGCCGCTTGCGGCGCTAACCTCCTGGGGTTGATTTGTGTGTATTTCCATTATGAAATTCTGGTTTTAGCTCGCTTTTTAGTGTAAACCACGATATTTATTTCTGCGCATTTATTTCATATGTAATTTCTTCCCTTCATTTTCCTGTCCCCTATTTCATTTATCTACAAATAGAGATTGATTTTGATGTTTTATAGTGCTGAAATTCGCTAGTATATCAGCAAGTACTGGCAAATATCATTTTCATTCTTCCTGTGTGTCGTAGACTCGACATTTTTGTAAGCATATTTTTTTTACTATATGGTGCATGCAATGTTTTTCGCAACTGGTGCTACAAGAACGTTGGTGTGCTCATTGTCTCCACTTTAAAAAAATCTTTGCACTTCAGACTGCTTTTGAATTAAACACTTAAATTATCTTTTGCTCTTTTAAGGTTAAATTTAATATATTATGTAATTTATTTATTTTATGATAAAAGGTTGTTTTCTGTTAAATGTAAAATATTTAAAGATAAGCAGTAACAACGTAGAGTTAAGTAGAAATGTAAAATCCCCAGTTTGCCATGCACATATACATAGCAGCATTTTTAGGTACTAACCAAACAGGGGTGCTTGTTGCCTTTGTTGGCTGCAGTGGATTGATGTACAATTTCTTCAACCCAAAATATTTTTGAAGGCTTTGCCTCATATTTGGCCCCTGAAGCAGCTTAAGTTAGCAAAAGAATTTTAATTGATGCTTTGTGAGGTAAAGTACATTCATCTGAAGGAAAGAATGAAACAATTATTGTATTAAACAATGTGCTTTGTTTAACTGGCTTTCTCTGGAAACAGTCATTTTCCCCTCATGACTTTTCCTCGTGTCTGCCTAGTTACTTCCTTCGGCTTCAGACAGAGTGAAAGAGAGAGAGAGAGAGAGAGGAAATGGGGGCTTGCCAGAAGCATGGTGCAAGTTAGGCCATGCTTCCAAGACGGAAAATATTCAAGACCCCCCTTCCCCCCCCCTATGCATACTCAAGGAAAAAAAAAACTATTTTGTTCATTACATTGTCTAAACTGGGGGGGGGGGCTTAATTTTACTGTTAGCAGCAAGATCATAGTTTTAAGTATAGTAGTCGAGAGGGGGGGGGGAGATTTGTCGAGACTTTAGTTCAAAAAACCTATTTTTAGACGATGTTTAGTGATATTAGGATTAAGGTGGGACAATTTTTGACGACGTTAAATGAGGAGGCACAGAAAATGAAATAATAAAAATGAAATTGTAGGTCATATTTATTGAAGTTAAGGGAAGTGAATGGACGGGGTCTAAGAGAATCAACACTGACAAAGGAATTATGCCATCGCAGTTTGTTTATTCAGAAAGAGAAAGAAAGGCTTCGATACAAATAGTTTTGGATTGGAATAATGATTAAAATGTACTTTTAAGAAATCTGATTTTATGTTCCCTTCAGTTTTGTTTTCTTTGGAAGTAAATATTGAAGGAATGAGATCGATTTTTTTTCCGTCCCGTGGTCCGTCTTGGCGATTTTGTCAGGACGGAAATCCGTCCTGAGACGGAAGGTCTTGCATCCATGGCCAGTAGCAGTTGAGCGTGCGAAGGAAGTTTCTCAGAGGTAAAAGGGTGATCAGAATCAAAATTTTGAAAGAGAAAAAGTGATCCAGAATCAACCTTCTGTATTACTTTGTTCATTATTTGAAGTCGTATAAATTTGAAAGCAGCCTAAACTTGATCCCTGAAAAATTATGAATTTATCGACACCTGGTTCAATTGCCATTTCTCTGGCATTCGAGAGAAGTTCAAGTAACATAGATGGATACACTCAGATTTTAATAAGAGACTAAAACTTACCAACTGAAAAAGTAGCAAATAACTTTCCCCTAAATGATTGAAGTTATAGAAAGACTCCTCCCATGAAAAATTTTTCCTAATACAGTCAGTTTTGTTCACAATTCCTGCAGCTATTTCATGACTTTCACTCTCACATCTAATAAATTTTCCATGAAAATGAGTAACACCATAAATTGCAAATGGCAGCCAAATAAATAAAACAACCAGCACTACTCGTAGTATGGCAGGTAAGGACAATACAAGAGCTTGAGCAATTGTCTGAAATTAAGAATTTTAAGGAATAACAAAAAAGGCATTACTTTATACAAATGAGAAACTAAATTAACATCAAGTAAAAACAATTTTAATTTCTTTTATACCTAATATGTAGAAAACAGTATGTGATTCATATATATATTTTTTTTTAATTTCAACAGATTCTTGTTTTAGTTATTTTTTAAAAAATTCATTGGCTTTATACCTTTAACCTTTTGGAACCGGGCTGTTCATATAGAAATTTTTCTTTCAACCCAGGTAGTACGACAGTTGAACCATAGATTTCTTTTCCATTGAAAAGAGAAGGTATAAACTGTCGTACCAGACGTATGAAACCTTGAAAAAATCCCCGGCTCCAAATGATTCGAGTGAAAATTTCAACCCCGTCCTCTAAAGAAAAAAGACTTCCGACCGGTTCCTAAAGGTTAAATTTTGAACTTTATGCTAAAGAATAATATTATTTAAACTTTTAAAACCCATAATATTTTACCTAGTATGAACTTAAAACAAGATTATAAAAATTTTTGAGATAAGAGCACACAGACTGAGCAGGTATGACAATTAAAAATACATATATTTGAAAATTCTTACATGCATTCCTTTCCACCTAGGTATAAAACGGAGAGGACGCAAGGCACGGAAAGCTTTCAAACCATTGACTGTATGCTCCAATTCAAAACCATCAACCAAAATCAACTCCACTATTGATATCTAAAAAAGATTAAAGTACAATAAAGTACATTTGCTTAAGTTTTGTTACAGATGAAAAACTCAAACTATTTTTATTAAATCACAAGATCTCACACACACACACACACAAAAGGAAAAAGCTTTTCGAAACAAAATTATAAATTGAAACTTCAGCCCTTTTCATTAAAATCGTTAACTATATATGCTGGTTCCCAGATTTTTTTTGTGAAGTATTGCGTTATTTTATTCTTTGAAGTTTTGATTTTGTTAAAACCCCTTTCCCTAAAAGTAACTGCAGCTTAGCGGCAAATCCATGATTTTTTTTTGGGAAGGGGAGTAGGGGAAGGGAGCTTCAGTTGTAAAAAGTTTTGCCTTGATGTTTTTTAATTTTCACCTAAGTGAAAGAATAAAAAGTGAATCAAAAAGTTTAGTTTAGCATTTGTCTGCCAGATCTTTCTAGAACACGTTTCAATCTTTTAAATATATTTTAAAAGGTATATTTTTATGATTGACAACAAAAACTAGAAGATTGATATTTTACACAAAATAGTTGAATAACTTAATCTGAAATTTATCTCAAAATCCAGAAAGGGGGTTCTGGCCTCATAAAATGTATTCACACACGCTTAACTTAGTTCTTGCTATACCACTGACGATAAGTTTCCTTATTTTGTGTCTAATCGTGTTTCTTGACATTTTTCTACAATGCTTCGAATTACATTTTATTTTTTGCATAATTAGATATAAAAATCTGAGATGAAGAAATTCACCCTAAAAGCAAGAATAAACAAGTCGGTTTCACACTCTGAAACATAAATTTTGGTTTGGAAAGAGGACTAGTGTAAGATAATGAATTAATCAAGGGTGTCCAGAACTTAAAATTTATGTGTGTATATGCGGGGAGGAGGGGCAGGGGGAGTTCTCAATCTCTGATCTAGGGGAAGCAATCGCCCCTCCCTGCGCCTCCTTGGCTACACTATTCACTTTGTCCAAGAGTTAAGTTAAAATGTGCAAGAGTTGTTCTTAATACTGCTTTTACAAAAGAAAAGAGCAAAAAAATAACAATAAAAATAAATGAAGAAAAAGAAAGAAAAAAAGATGCACAGTAGATATTATTTCCTTCAAAATTTTTTAAAAGATTTCAAGATAAAATTTTGAATAAAATAAATGAAAAGTATTTCTCCTCTTCCTTTAAAAAACAAATAAATAAATAACACTAACATTTTAGGTTATTATAAATAAACTATTGTCGTCAACCTTTGTCAAACCTTTGAACTTCTCTCTTTTTTTTCATGTTGAAAAAAGAACTCTTTGTAACATCCAAACACATGTTTGTTATTACAATTTGAGCAATGATGAGGTTTTATAATTTTGAGAGTATGTTTGTTTTTATTTATTTTAAGACTATAATTATAAGGGATGTACAATGGTGGGGAATACTTGTAGTGCAGGCGAAGTAGTGCTAAATCTGGACCTATTTCATTCAGAGAGTTAGTAAAGCAAACAGATAATACTTCAGGGTCAGTCTTTTTTTTTTTTTTTTTTTGCCCAAAACTACACTGTCAATTCTTAAAAATGGTAAGTATGAAGGAAAACAACTGTCTGATCCTCATGTGCTTCTGAGATAATCTATGAGAACCTCCTAGTCATAGAGGAACATGTATGCATTTTTTACTATAATTACATAAACTTTCAGATAGCTCATATTGTGATAAGCATAAGAAAACTTACTATAAAACAGTTTAAGAGAAAACATTTTTCAAATTAACAGATATCATATAGTAAAAATTAAAACAGTTAAAAGTATACTTACCAATACAAGAAAAAAGTCAAATCGCATCCAAGAATTTTTAAAATATTTTTTGACTCCCATAGAATACCATCTTAAAAACATTTCAAGAATAAAAACAGCTGTAAATGTTCGATTTAAATTAATAACTAGAAGTCCCTTGACTGATGTTTTCTCCAAGTGCAAGTCGTCAAAAGTCTATAAAAGATGTTTTATAATGTTAAAATAAATTGCTTTGAAACATATCCGAAATTTTGATGAGTGCAAACAGCAAAAAAAAATTCATTGCAAAATTGTTTCTCTTTAGAATTTAGCATTCCTTGAAACTCTGGTTTTAAATTATAAAAGTTCAATGTACTGAAATTGTAGTGAATTGATGCTAAACTTGCTTTTCAAGTGTTCTTAAAATTAAAATCATTCTATACATTTATAGCCCAGTGGTTGGGGATTCAAATTCGGAAGTAATTGGCAGAAAGCTGGAATTTCTTTTAATTTATTCCACATGGGTCTGAAATGAATATCCTAAGTTTTCCCCCCTCTTACTAAGTGAGCTTTAGCCACACCATCCAAATTGGTGACAAAAAATACATGTTTTTTCACTAATGCAGTAATATCTTGAAAATGACTCTTAAAATGGCCAGACACACATTTAATGTAATTACTAGAAATTGAAATTCTGAACAAAATTAGTACCTACAATGTACATTTTAATTAAATATTATGCTCACAACTCAATTTCAAAGTTTTGCTTAAATCCTTAGTCAAGCGGCTCAAGTCAGAACGTGCCTTTCCCCCTCCCATGGGCCCTTCTTGAGACCCATGGGGAATAAAATCATAGCGGTGATTTTCATTCTATGGAACCAGCTATACACTTACATGAGCACCAGGTTGACATACTAGATGTTGCATAGGTTGACATACTATGATGAAGCTTTAGTCATCAACTCAGCATTTAACTTTTTGACATTTGACACTCTTAAAGAACATAGCATTTTGCTTAAATCTTTTCATTTTAATGATTTAAAAAACATCTAAACACATTTTATTCGTTTACCTCTTAACTTATTACAGAAAAATGACTTTAAAATTAAATTTTAGCAGGTCTATTCAATGAATATTATTAATAATTATCGGTATAACCGCCAAAGATTTGGAGAAGTAAAAAAATTTTCGGCGATGAGGAGACAAAAGACAACAAAAAGTACCAGAACACAATCACCACTGGTAATGATAAAACAATGAAAATCAACAAACCATATTAATACAACTACCAACAATTAGACAAGTGATAATCAACTCAAATTTTGTACTAAGAAGAAATCTTTGTAAGGAGTTCCTGGAAGAGATAAAAAGGTAACATTAGATAGTTAAGTTAACATAATTGATTACATAGAACAAAATTATTGAATACATAGAACTTTACTGTCTGACCACTGATAAGATGAAAAGCCTGAAATTCGGCTTACAGGTGGAAATGTAACCATCTATTAGTTTTAAGGGATGGCAGCTTTTTCAGATGCGTGCTAGCTTTTTAATTAAGCGAAATACACATTTCAAATTTTATCCCCCTTCCCTCCATCATTCGGATAGTCTTGTCTTAACTTGACGCTCGCCAATTCCATAGCAACAAAGGGCAAAATCTCTGTATTTTCTCTAAAATGAAACAGGGGGAAAAATAATAAAAGAATAACTTGGTCTGATAAATCTCATATATGTAGAATCACTTTGAAATGCAAATAACTTATAGGATGTAGTTCAACTTCTTGAACAGAAGGTAGTTCAGAGTTGCGAAAGTTTATACTAAAATGATTGCCTAATTAGCGTTTTATTAAATTTATAAATGCTGGTGAACATGAGATGAACACTTAATTGCATTGATTCACCGAACCCATGAGATTTCACCAAACTTGTGGAAAAGAATTTTCACGAAAGGAAACAAAACTGTGTATATTCAAAGAAAACCTATATATATTCAAAATTTAAAGAACAGTAAAATTACTACAGAACATCAAACTTAAACATATGGTTAGATTTGATTCCTTTCGCACATTTGTACAGTTAGAGACATCTGCTATTTTTCCCCTTATGTTTGAAGTTTCCTGATTCCCAGGAGCTCTTTCTATTCTAAAATGTTCTTAATACTTTTTATATTACTTTAATTGTCTCAAAATATTACTTTAAAACTAAAGGAAAAACTTGGTATAAAAGAATGCTAGGTTTTGTGCGAATAGAATAGGCTTTAATCAACTGAGATGCAAATGGACTGAAAATTTTGATCTCACATGGCTGAATAATGAGCATACAAGTTAGTCTCTACATAAAATAAAATGTAAGAAAGATTGAAAGTATGAAAGTTATCTATAACTTTAAGAACCTCACAGGAAGCAAAAAAGATTCAATTTTATAGAAGTTATCCAGGGGATGCAAGATAAAACCACCAGTAGCTGACACTGCACCAGAAAATGACACTTATGAAAGAAACACAGAATAACATGAGAAATACATGTGCCAAAAGATAAAAATTTGTCCGTCTGATTGCTCTCTAGTGATGGGAATGCAAACTATCATGCCACTAAGTAAGCCAGCAAAGTCAGCGTGATTGTTCAATGACAACAATGCATGTTTTCTAATCATTAAGTGTGGTTTCAAGAGATTGCTAAGAATAAGCTGAAAGGTAAGCACAGCAAATTTGCAAGGCCATTTAATATTTACTGGTGGCTTCACCTTAAATGGCTTTTGAAATACACAAAAGATCAGGGACTCATGCATAAAAGGTTAAAACAGCAACATGCAGAAACTTTACAACTAATGCATAAAAGTTGGCAGGAATTTAAAAGGACAAAATGGACCTAAATTTGAGCAAATGGGCTCTAGAACGCATGGGCATTAAGGCTCTAGAATGCAATAAATAAATAAATAAATAACTTTTAGGAAAAAAGGGACCAGTTGAGAAGCCTGTGTAAACTTAATAAAAAAATTAAACTGACTTTTGTTCTGGTGGCAAAAAATGGGGTAAAAAGGGTAAAACAGTAAAAAATGGGGTCTTAACAGTTAAGGTGAGTATTAGCCAACATACCATTATCATGAAAAGTTGTAGCAAAATAAGTTTAGGAAATATATCAATTATCCCCCCAATAAAAACTCTTCCTTATACTTTATTTATTGCCTACTGATTTGTACTTCTTCCAGGAAGAACTTTTTAATGGTTCTTTTTTATGAATCACACATTTACTGCAAGCATTTTCAAAGAATTCAGAAAAGTCAGAAACTCTTTTTTCTTTTTTTTTTTTTTGGATAAAGAATAAAACAAATTAGTACCTACTTGGAAATTTTTTTTATGCTGTCAGTGCTTAGTTTGGTTAATAAAATATGTTCTCTTTAAAAATCCTGATATTTTATATGCAGCAACTAAATAACAATCATAATTCAAGTTTAATGAAAATTCATAAATTCAAACATATGAGCGATTCCATACCAAATCACCGAAAAAAAAAAAAGTTGGTCGCACGACCGACTCGGATTTTTTTAAAATTTGGTACACAGATTGATGGTATAGAGGTATGAAAAAGCCCAAAAGGAAAGTTACCTGCTCGACTTATTTTCTGAGATACATGCCCTCAAAGTTTGTCCGCCACGTCAAAATACTAAAAAAGTGATGTTATTTAATCATTTTTTATAAAAAATCGTACTCATGCAAAATAAAAGAGTTAGATATCTATGAAAACTAGTTACTTCAGGCATTCTGAAAAAAAATACTAGAACGTTCATAATGAAAATTGCCAAGGTACAGGGCTCTTTGAAGTTGTCACCACAAAAACTTGATTTTGCAGATTTTGCTAAAATTCAGGCATTTATTACAAAAAAAGGCAAACAAAACCAAAGGTTTTCTCACTTTCTGGTAGTGTACAGGTCCTCCCTGTAAATTGCTACGCAATAAATTTTTTGGGTTTCTCACTCCTTCTTGGAAATATTTTAGCTTAAAGATAAGCCGTAAGGCAAAAAATGCGTTTTTGGCCATCTTGGCAGCCATTTTTCTCATAAAGGGGGAGCAGTAGAAACTTTAATTTTTTTTTAAAACAAGCCACTGATATGTTAGCTATTCACAGGAAAAGAGTTTACTTTTGGTTATTTCCTCCATTAAGAGATATCCTGCTGACAGTATATGCATGTTTTTCACGACGACCATATGCTTTTGTTCCCCCTCTCATGGACTTAAAATTAATTAAACCAAAAAATAATGATATATTTATTATTAGCTGTATTATCTACCCAATATGTCATGAAATTTAATTTATTAAATCATTGAACAATAAATTAGATAATTGATGAAAACAAGAAAAAGTATTTCTCTGATGCCTGAGCATTATGCATTCATAATTATAAAGCACTAAATACTTTCTTGAGAAATTAATTAACATAAATGAGCTCTAAATATTTATATTATAAGCAATACCCAATCTTGTGATTGGGATACTCCTGTTTTTAATTGAAGAATTTCTTGAATATCACATGAATATCAGGAAAATAAATGAGGTCTTTTCGTTTGATGTAGGATACTTTATGACAAATTTCATTTGATGGGCTACTAACTGAGCATGGTGATAAAGAACTATTAATTTCAGCATCGAATTCCATTTTACCTTATTAACAGTTAAATATTTATAAAATAATTAAATAAATAATTTAATATAAAGCCATGCTTGAAGAATTAAAATTAGTGCAACTAATTTATTCCCATACTGATCTTTACAAAACTGACATGTGTTGAGCACTGATAAGAACTGACAAGAATAAGTTTACTCACTAAAATACTAGTTCACAGATACTATAAAGCGTACATTCTATTTTCTACAAAATAATACTGCAACAAAGAACAAGGGTATAAAGGGGTAGGTACTAAAGAATTTCTTGAAAAATCAATTAAAATAAAGGAGCTTCGAATATTTATCTCATAGGCAATACCCAATCTTGTGATTGGATGTTCCTGATTGATGACTATAAACAGGAGGATACCCTTGTTCTTTGTTGCAGTATTATTTTGTGGAAAATAGAATGTATGCTTTATAGTATCTGTGAACTAATATTTTAGTGAGTAAACTTTTTCTTGTCTGTTCTTATCAGTGCACAACGCATGTCAATTTTGTAAAGATCAGTATGGGAATAAATTAGTTGCACTAATTTTAATTCTTCAAGCATGGCTTTATATTAAATTATTTATTTAATTATTTTGTAAATATTTAACTGTTAATAAGGTAAAATGGAATTCGATGCTGAAATTAATAGCTCTTTATCACCATGCTCAGTTAGTAGCCCATCAAATGAAATTTGTCATAAAATATCCTACATCAAACGAAAAGACCTCATTTATTTTCCTGATATTCATGTGATATTCAAGAAATTCTTCAATTAAAAACAGGAGTATCCCAATCACAAGATTGGGTATTGCTTATAATATAAATATTTAGAGCTCATTTATGTTAATTAATTTCTCAAGAAAGTACAGTCGAGCCCGCTTAATGGAATAGCCAATTTGTCACGGAAAATTATTCTAATAAGCGGGATATTCCATTATCCGGGATTCCATCCACACGACGTTCCAACTTGCATTTAAACCAAGAAAGCATTTAAATTTTCCTTAACCACAAGTATATTCATCAACAAGTATATAACGATTAACTTTAGACATATTAATTAATGGTAATTTAAATATATTAATTAATAATACTTTAAACATATTAAAATTTAGAAATTCAATTAAAAATGACCTTATTAAATGACCAGGAACGTTACAAGCCCGTTTCTCAGCAAACCAGCGAAGGAGAGCAGCATCTTTAACTTCTGATTCTTTAATTGTGTATTTTCTCTTTTGATTAAGGTTTTTGTTTAATTTCCAGTCGTTTAGAATTTTTTCTTTATTTTTCAACAATTTCGAAACTTGAGATTGCTATATCTCGAACTTTTTTTCAAGTTGTAACTGCGTACATTTACATTAGCATTTGAATATTCAATAAAGTCACTTTTTCTTTCAAAGTACGATCTTTTCGCTTAGAAGACATTATGAAGAGACAAGCACATGCACAGCCGAAGCAAAATTGGAAAATGATTTCAGAACATCAAAGTAGACTTGTCGTTGCGCTTCTCGGAAGAGATTCGTCACAGCCTCGTCTTCTTCCCCGGTCCTTTACACCTGCTGGTTTGCCCATTACTCCTTTATTCTCTTATCTCTCCTTTGGGTCCCTAGAGGTAAAGCTTATTCGAAACTTATTGTTCATTCTCTGAAGCAGAAGGAACGATACACAGTGGGCGCGACAAACAGTATACAACACTAGGGAAACATTCCTTTCAAATTCCAGGAATCGCTTTTCTTGCCCCTGCACCCTTTCAACGAAGTGACAAAACATTATTTGAAAGCCGTCCATAAGCTTTACAATCATTATTGCTCTTTACTGGAGGAAAAATCCGGAAAAAAGGGTTGGAAATGGAAGGAGATCGACATCAGCGTGGCTAAAAATTATTCTTTTAACCGGGATTGCTTCCTAACATGATATTCCTTTAACCGGGAAATTTAACACAGAAATGATTTACTACGGTTCGGGACATTGAGAATTAAGCGGGATATTCCATTAACCGATATTCCATTAAGCGGGTTCGACTGTATTTAGTGCTTTATAATTATGAATGCATAATGCTCAGGCATCAGAGAAATACTTTTTCTTGTTTTCATCAATTATCTAATTTATTGTTCAATGATTTAATAAATTAAATTTCATGACATATTGGGTAGATAATACAGCTAATAATAAATATATCATTATTTTTTGGTTTAATTAAATTTAAGTCCATGAGAGGGGGAACAAAAGCATATGGTCGTCGTGAAAAACATGCATATACTGTCAGCAGGATATCTCTTAATGGAGGAAATAACCAAAAGTAAACTCTTTTAATGTGAATAGCTAACATATCAGTGGCTTGTTTTAAAAAAAAATTAAAGTTTCTACTGCTCCCCCTTTATGAGAAAAATGGCTGCCAAGATGGCCAAAAACGCATTTTTTGCCTTACGGCTTATCTTTAAGTCAAAATATTTCCAAGAAGGAGTGAGAAACCCAAAAAATTTATTGCGTAGCAATTTACAGGGAGGACCTGTACACTACCAGAAAGTGAGAAAATCTTTGGTTTTGTTTGCCTTTTTTTGTAATAAATGCCTGAATTTTAGCAAAATTTGCAAAATCAAGTTTTTGTGGGGACAACTTCAAAGAGCCCTGTACCTTGGCAATTTTCATTATGAACGTTCTAGTATTTTTTTCCAGAAAGCCTGGAGTAACTAGTTTCCATAGATATCTAACACTTTTATTTTGCATGAGTACGATTTTTTATAAAAAATGATTAAATAACATCACTTTTTTAGTATTTTGACGTGGCGGACAAACTTTGAGGGCATGTATCTCAGAAAATAAGTGGAGCAGGTAACTTTCCTTTTGGGCTTTTTCATACCTCTATACCATCAATCTGTGTACCAAATTAAAAAAAAATCCGAGTCGGTCGTGCGACCCCCATTCGGTGATTTGGTATGGAATCGCTCATATGCACAGTATGGGGGCTGCAGTGAGTCCAGGTTGAATGTCACAATTAAGTTTTACTATGCTGAGTTTTGAAAAACTTACACTTGTGTGCTGATTTGTTTATTCTGAGTTTCATCAATTTTATTGGAAACATCTTTTCTTTCATTTTTAGCTGCAATTTCTTTCTTTTCCTATAAAAATTATAAGACACACAAAATCAGCAACTTCAAAGACACTAATTAGTAAACAGAAAAAAAAAGAGTCTAAACATTGGAATGAAGTGATACATTAATAATATAATAAATATTACATAATGTCTAAGCTCAGATCTACAAAAGAGCAAAGTTTGCGCAAAGACTATAGATGCCAATGCCAGTATCTAAAAGGAGCCTCATCTTTGTCTATTATCTAATAGTTCCATTTGAAAGCTTAAGAAAGCACAGTTAAAAATGCTTGGAAAAATTAAAAACAAGTACAAAGCCATTATCACAGTTCATAATTATTTTCTTGTAAAAGAATTATTAACTGGGAAAATTTCTGACTATTTGATTTCAAATTGGAAATAATGATTTGTAATACCAAATGAAGACAATTGTTTGCTTCAGAAATTTTCAGAATATATTTTTTGATTTGTAACATAGAACATTACAGAGAGCCACATGGATCACTGTCATACATAAATCAGAACTCTAAATCTCTACCTATACACAGACGGGAGCCAATATTTTGAAAAGTGCCAATTTGAAGTTGGAGTTTTCTGATTAAAAAATATTTTTGTAGAAAAAAATTAATATTGGATTCTAAGTCTAAATTGGGTCTAAATGCAAGAAAATAAAAGGGAGGAGGTCAAGGAAGCTATTTACCCCCTCGTTAGATTACTCACTTTTAAGCCGTTACAGATCTGATGAGCGTTACAGATCTGATGTTAATATGAGATACATATCTGAGTTTATGCTTTCAGTCTTCATTAACATCTCTAAAAATGATATCATTTCCTTGCATTTTTAACATAGAATTAAGATAATTATATTAATATCTATATACATAAAAGACTACTTTTGAAAACGTATGACCGGGGTAATCTTCCAAACTACTGAATCGATTTTAACCATTTTTAGCCTACTTTCCCGTTAAAAATAAAAGAAAGACGAAAAAAGTATTAAAAGTAGCTTAATGCATCTAAAAAATATCGCCAAGTCCAAAAAATATCGCCAAGTTAAAAAATATCGCCAAGTCAAAAAAAATATCGCCAAGTGAAAAAAATAAAAAGGTAAAATGAATATCGAAAAATTAAAAATTTGAAAGTAGGGTATTGAGATGGGGAATTTGTGTGTCGGTCGGTCGGTCGGTCTGTCTGTCCCCCCCTAATAACTTTTGAATGAACAGTCCGATTTGGACAAACTTTTTTTTGTTGGAAAGATCTCGGCGAGTACAGCTCATTCCCATATTTGATTTTTTGATTTGAACAATTTTTGGTTCAAATTTGAGCCGTTCAAACAACCGGTCCCGCGATACTAACTTTTTAATGAACAGTCCGATTTGAACAAACTTTTTTTTGTTGGAAAGAACTTTTCAAGGATACTTCATTCCCGTATTTACATTTCCGATTTGAACAATTTTTCGTTCAACATTGAACCGCTCAAGCAAGCTGTCACCCCTAATAACTTTTGAGTAAACAGTCCGAAAAAAAAATGACTGACTGTGCAGACGATTTTTTGTTTATTTATTCATTTGTTTTATTGAATTTATTATTATTATTATTATTATTTTTGGCAGACGATTTTTTTTGTAAAAAAATGTTTCATTCACGAGGGCATTTTATTCTTTATTTATATTTAACAACTGGCAACGGATTAAAAGTGAAATTCGAGACATTTTATCAACGGACGAGTTTTTTTTTCTTTTTTTTTTCTTTCTTTGATAAAATGTGTTTTGATGTACTTTGTACTTCTAATTTTTTTTGAAAACAATTGAGGAATTTTTCTACGGAAGAACTGTAACAGTTACATTCTTTAAAAGGTGCGACAAAACTTTATTTATTCATTTATTTACTTTTTATGTGTCTATTTCATCTGATGAGAGGGGTATATTTTGCTTTTAGAAATCAGCTTCAAGTGCTAAAAAGGTATGTTTGACATAATTTTTAGTCTTAGATAATCAAGAGAATAATGATCAGATGCTAGAATGCCGATGTCGATGTACGGGAAAGTAGGCTCGTTTAGTTCTTGACAGAACTTCTTGTTTCACCATAGATAGCTACAGTAACAGAGAGCAGGATAAGCTATAATTTATTTCTAAAAAGCTTAGTTTAAAAAAGTTATTATGGAAAACAGTTAATTTTATATCATTTCCCCATTAAATGATTAAATTTTCAACCCATTGTTGCAAAAATTTGGTGCCATGCAGCAACAATATTGATTGTAATCATATTGAAAATTTTGAACCAAGGCTTCTCTGGAGTAAGTATGGAATTTATTGCCTTCTAAGGATTTTTATATTTATCTGAGCCTGCAATCGCTAACGGGTGAAATAAAAAAAAATTGATTTTGCTGGGCTGCCAACCTTATTAGGGAGCATTGTGTAGTCAGAAGGAAAAAAAAGTGTAGTTTCCAGTGCTTAAGTGTAGTCTAGCGCGGTTCAAAAATCCCCCCCTCCCCAACCATTATAGGCTGATATGCTTAAATCTGTTCTTTACATAAAACAATTTCAAAACAAATCCCAATTTCAAACAAATTCTTTACATAAAACAATTGCAGGAAAATGATATTTTATTTTTTAAAATTATTAATAGATAATGTCGATTATTTACTGTTCTGCAGTTCTGAGTTTTTTTTTAAAAACAAGTCAAACTGAAGATTTGTCAAATGACAGCAAATTCACAGAAAAACTTGGCAAACAAATTTCAAAAAGAAATTTTTAATCCAAATTCAGACTTTCATTCTCTTATTTAATTTAGAAAAAACAGGGTTAAATAAAGAAAAAAAAAGTGAAATATTTTATCTATGAAGATTGTTTTAATAACAATGTTAGGTTGCCCGTTTTGCTTAAGCTGCTAGTTCATCGGGAAGAATCATACTTATTTTTTTAATTCATTAAGTATTCCGAGTTTCAGAGCAAAGTTCATTCAAAGTATTCAAATTCGACTCAAAAAAGACTGGACATTCTGGACATTCAACATACAAGGAACAAAAAAAAAAAAAAAATCTTATTAGTTTGTATGATTATTCAACGAATGCATAGAATTTGCTTCTCCTTGCGTAGTAAGTTGGATGAATGCGTAGTTACTACGCTAAATGCGTAGTAGTTGGCAGCCCTGATTTTGGCAACAGTTAGAGAATAGAAAGTGTTTATAGTCAAAAAAATTTCTAAATTAGGTACATAAGATGTTTTTACCTCACCAATGTTGTCACGAGGATAGAAACTAATAATGGGACTTATTTAACGAGCAATATTTGGAAATGGTTAATTTGTACTTTGATACTGTAAATATATATTTATTTTAATATACCAAGCTTATAACATTTCCTATTTACTCAAACATTATTTGTAGCTTGCTATTTTTTTTAGCTTGCATTATTTTTTTTATAGTTTATCCATAACATAGCCATTGTTTACAGAAGTAGCCATTATGTTTATAGATATGCACTTTAGTGTTGGGAAATTTATGAATGAGTTTCACTAAACCACCCTACACCCACAGAAACCCGGGCACGGCCGGGTACCCGGCTAGTATATATATATTAGGCTAAAAAATCAAATATTATTATAAAAAAGAATTTCTTGGAAATAAAAATGAGCGATGAGATTTTTAGATAAAATAAATTATGAAATTACCAAATCCAAACTAATAAAACATTTGTTTTGTTTTGAAACAACACACAACTTCAACTTTTTCAACACACAACTCTGCTGCTTGCTTTGCTTTAATTAGTTGCGGGAAATTTATTTTTTTGATTAGAAATTCAAATTTAGCATGCTAGTTATTATCCAGTTATTTGGCGAAGTTATCGGAAATTGAAGCACGAAAAAAATAAATAAATAAAATAATAATAATTAATTAACTTAATTTCTGCAGTGTCAATTTTTCTTATTTTACTAACTTCTATTGTCAGGTCATACAAACCACAAATGAAGCAATTGTACTAAAACTCATTGCTTTTAGTTTTTTAAGAACAAAAATAATCAATATATGGCTAAAACCTATGATTTTTGCTTTTTAATAATTCTGAAACGTGAGAGTTAGTTCGGTAACATATTCGCTGTTTTTCAATGTTACCGCTCTGACTGTTACCGATCTGACAAACCGACAAAGTTTTTTTTTTTAAATTTCCGAGTCGATTGCGCTAAACCAAAATCAAACACGTGGTTTTTTCACTTGCAATATAGGACTATACTTATATATAAAATAACTTTTAAAATAATAAAAACTGCGTATTTTAGCTCGTGTTACCGATCTGATGACTTAAATGACACACATTTTATAAATCACTTTAAAAAATCCTACATGCAATTTTAGATGCAGAAATGCAAATTTTTAATTACGATGAGATAAAACATCACACTAAGTACTCAGTATCACGTGGTATCGGTGCAGGAAATGATTTTGGGAGCCTAAATATAGCAGGGGTGATTGTGAGTTCATAAAAAAATACCTGAAAGTTTTAAAGAAAAAGTGGGGAGGGGGGAGTGTTTTTTTAAAACCAAGGCCCCTATTACTTAAGCACACCAAATTTTATAATTATACATACATAATAATTAATTTCCTTTCATAAACTAACACATTTCATACATTCAAATAGTTTTTAGTCAAAATATTGTACATGCATTGAATTAAATTGTAAATTTTAAAGTTACTTTTGAGCTGGTGATGAGCAATTATCTCCAAAAAAATATTTTAAGGAGAAAGCAAAAGTCTAACAGAATTACTGTTTGTTGTGCGAAAGCATTTATAAAGTAATGAAAGTTGCATTTGTTACATTTTGTTGCATTTCATTTATTTGTCTCCCAACTAAGGGTAATAACAAGCATCAAAAGTTCATAAGTGAGAAAAATTTGATTCTCATATCGGATGCAAATAAAATAATTTACTAAGGTAAAAAAAGCAATTAGAATTTTCATCTTAACATTTCTATTTGATGAATATTATTAATAATTATAAATCATCGAAAATTCGAAAAAGAAAAAAAAATCTGGAGGTGGGAAAATAAAAGCATAATTAAAAATATTTTATTCCCGGTATTTTCGAACATGAAAATACCTGAATCGACCATGAAAATACCGGAAATCCGGTAAAATACCGGAACACAATCACCCCTGATATAGATACGAAGTTATTGTAAGCGCTCTGACGCGGAACTGAGGGACAAGCCTATTTCACATTCCCTAGAAAATCAGAAATCGATTAAAACAAAAATGAAGTAAAATATTAACAAAGGGGTAAAAACAGAATAATCTTTTGTGCAAGTGCGTTTTTTTGGGAAGTTAGAAAGTGCACTTAAGCTGTTTGCATGCTAAGCTTTGCTACTGGGGACACGTTACCGATCTGATTTTTGATGTATAAAACAAATATTTTCTGAAGAAAAAAAATTTTTTTTTCTGATATTATTGGATGAAATGAAAGCAAAACCTTGTCTTCTTTCTGGAGAAAATTATTTTTTTAACTAGTTATTGAAATACTAGTGAAAATTTACTTGGGACTCAAATTGGCACTTTTCTAAATATTAGCTCATATACACAAGGAATTAGCTACAAAAAAGCTTTATGTAAGCAAATACAGAATTAAGAGGTCTAATCTTTTTGTTCTTATATAAGTAAGTTTTACAATCTTTTAAATTTACCTTTTCAGACTGAAAGAAAGAATGACAAAATTCAAAGACTTTTTTGAATATCTTCAACTTTATCTTCTACATAAAAAGAAGCAAAAAAATATAGATTATTTGGTAAGAAAAGAAAAACATCTTGATATGAAAAGTATTTAGAAAGATATTTCCATCAACATATTAATAAACACACTAAAATTCTTGAGAATTTACAAATTTAAATTTGCAAAAAGTAGAAGATGATGTCACTTTTTTACTGCATTTTGGATTCCCCTCTCCCTCTTTGTCACAAAGTGTCACGCTTCACCTGACACTCCCCCTTGTCACATGTCATATGCTATTTTCATAAACATATTCTTTTGAAAAGAATATGTAATGACACATCTTATGACCCTTTCCTCTCCTTTTTCTCAAACTATAAATTTCATGAAACCTTCCTCCCGCTGAAAGTGTGACATCATTTGCGAAATTGACTGAAAGATTGATTGATTTTATTACCAAATTAACTGAATATTTTTTTTTTCAAATACACATTAGTTTGTTTTTAAAGTACTATGTTTTTTAAGCACTAAGCAAAATAAAAAAAAAGTTTGTTAAAACAACAAAATATTTCTTTGTTTTATTGCTTAAACAACTTTTGCAAACTCTGTACTTGAGAAATATCTAATTAATTAGATAGCAGTTGAATTCAGATGGCTCAGTCAAACTACCTCTCAGACACCCCTTCTCACTCCACAGAATGATTACAATTTAGATCTGTCTGGTATCAGGTAGAGGGAGGTATTATAAGGAACTTGCTGTCAAAAATTACAAACCGAAAGATGTCAAAAACAGAAAAAGACCTTAGACATTTAAATATAGCAAACAAAATACTCGGATTCACACTGCCTAGAACCAAAAACAAAAAGAAGCATGTACTACATGATTAGGTTTATTTTAAAACATTTTAAAAAGAAAGACAAACAAGCTGCTGCCCCTTAAAGCAGAAGGCCAAAATGCAGAAAAATATCATTCATACTAGAATAGGGAAAAACACAAGAATAAATACTGTATTACCCAGCATTAGCTTGTCTGCTGGAAATGAGAGAGATTGATTAGCTCACCAGGAAATTCAAATTTTGTGGCACGGTGGATAATTCAAGGAGGTTTTTTTGTAAAAAAAAAAAGATAAAAAATTTGTTCATTTAGCCAAAAATAAATATTTAAAAATTAACAAGCAAGATAAAATTAAAATGCTTTCATTATTAATGTAAGTCATTCCATTTGATTCTATATTTAGTTATATTCCAATAAAATGATTGATTTAGAAGCACTCATAGTAATTGTGATTCATTTTTTACTTTTGTGATACATTTGTTTAAATTTCAATCATAAAGGTACTGTCTGCCCATGGTCACAATGAAATTAGCAAATGTATAGTTAAAACAAGTCTATCTGGATGAAGGGGGAGTATCAAAAAGTTTGATGTTTGTGTTACATTCATTTCAACGTGACTCTGCTTAATTTAGAGGATAACATGCATTGACAAAAGCTAGCATCCCTGAAAACTAACAGATGCGTCCATTTCTACCTGTAAACTGGATGTTCACCTTTGCATCTTATTGGTCAGACAAATTAAGTTCTTTATGTTATTGTAAAATATTTTAATTTTGAGACTATAAATATTTGCATTGTTTTAATTTAATTTTCCATAAAATTATTCTTTATCGATTATGTTTTACTCATCGAAATAATAAAAATAACAATAGTGGTAACTATTTTAGCAAATTAAACTATTTATTAAAAAAATAAGATAACACACAGAACTTCCATTATTTTTTATGTTAAACATGTTTATTTAAATTAATTTGTAACTTTTCTAACCTCGCTTTTTCTGGCTTGCCAGAAAAGACCTCACAATTGTTATTGAGAACCTGGTAAAGCTCGAATTTCGCTGCCTGGCTAATGCGGGCTAATATGGTAGAGGCATAATCAAAGAGCACTAAGCATAAAATACAAATTATTTGGCCTTATTATGATTACCAATATGTACATATATTCATGTAACACAAAATCAAACAGTAACTATATCAAAATAATTTTAACAATAATTGTAATACTCTAAATATTGAAGACAAGATGGTTTTGAAATTTTTAGTGCATAACAAAAAATTATTACAATAGAACCTCAATTAACTGAAATGATTTCGACTGGATATCCTTTGATAAATCAAAAATATCAGATCAAAGAGAGTATTAAAAAATGACTGTCAGGAGAGACTGCAGATTTTCGATTAGCATTTACAAAAAGTGATTACTATATGCAATGTTATATTTTGATAAATTTAAACAAATTTTTGCTACAAATGTCAAACTTTTGCTTAATAGTGCTCCAAAAACTGATTTTTACGTTTCGGGGAAAAAATCAGAAGAGACCCAATACACAGTTGATTTGGTGCCTGCAGTAGGAATGTCTGCATCTGGTGAGCTTGACATGATAGCCTACTTTCCAAAAGGACAAAATTGAAAGAAAGCGACGTCAGTTAAGTGAGGTTTCTGTTTCAAGAGCGTCAGATGACTGAGGTTCTATTGTAACCAGGCTTGGAGTCAATTACGAGAAAATGTAATCGATCACGATTACGATTACAAACATGAAAAATTGGAGATTACAATTACGATTACGATTACAGTCGTCTGTGAAATCGCTATTACGATTACAGCAACGATTAGATTACGTTAAAAAATGTAATCGATTACGATTATCATGTGCCGATTACGATTTCGATTACGCGATTACAGATTGGCGAGGAATATATATATATAAATTATTACATAATATTAATTCACGACAACAGCGTTATAGATGCAAAATTATGATTTTTGATTATCTAATATAGAGATGAATGAAATGATGATTGCAACTAATATGTTCTCTTAACTTTAGGATTTATTGTTATTTTATTTAATTTAATTATTTATTTATTTTATTTTTTGAATTCTGACGTTGCTGCAGTAAAGGAGCAATAAATGAAATAAAAGCACATCCAAATTAATTTGATCCATTTGAAGTGCACTTAAATATAGCACAACTATTTTATCCATATGTCGTATATAGGTGATTAGATACATGTACATGCACTAGTGGATTAATTTCTGGACACTTTTAAAGATTTCACCATTAAATATTGCATAATGAATTAAAAGATTTAGTTATTTTACTTAAATCATTTATTTATTACTTCTCTAATAAAAAAAATCAAACTACATTACATAAGCAACACTTGCCTTAAGCTTTTCAGCTGTAAAAAGGAGTTTCTTTAGGATTTCAAAAACAAATGATACATATTTTTTACATAAAACATTGATACTGATAAGTATGTGGTTTAATACTATTAACTTCACTTTTACACTAAAAAAGCAATGCAATACTCATATTTTATAGTACTACTTTAATGAGAATCGGTTTTTTTACTAAATGAAAATTTCATTACTGTTAAAAACTAATGACATAAACGCAAGAAGACGGTTCATTTCTAAATATAGTCTGTAAAAGAAAAAGAAAAATGTTTAGAACGAAGTGTTAATGCAACTTCAAAAAATGAAGTTTCGGCATGAAGCAAAACTTTTACCAACATCAAAAAACATACATATGGACGATTCTCAGTGAACTCGTAATTCGTTGTTTGAACCGATTATTTAAAAAATAATAAAGTGTAATAAAGTAATTATCGCTCTTAACAATTTTTACATAATTAAATACTTTGTGGCACAATTGTATTTGGAGCGATAACAATTTTTTTTCTAGAAATTATTTAAGCACCAAATACACAGTCCCCTGGCTGTCCCAATCCTATAGTTGAACACTTAAAGGCAGTATTTCATAAAACCTATTACGGCTACATTAATTTGGCAATTAATATCTAAAATTAGAATAATGCAATTATATCTTTTTTATGAAATAAGGTCTAATTACGTATTTAATTACGTTAATATAGTATACAAAAACCTGTCCGGAGCTTTTTCAAACAGTCCCCTGCCACGAATTCAAAGCTGCAGAAAAAAACCATTAATCTTGAAAATGTTTTTTGGCATGAAGTTTAAAGTAATCAGTGTGAATTTGCGGAAGTAGCTGAGAACAGTGTTGAAACGCCACGTTGTTTAGTTTCAGAGCCACATTTGTGATGAAAGTATGCATCTGGGTCGTTGCGAAAACAGTCTTCTGTGATGTAATTTTATTAATGTTAATTAGTTTAATTATGAAACATATTAATTATTATGTCCACAATTTGTACCTAAATTTATAGGTAGCTTCATAACTAATTATGTTTGAATTATTTTGCAGATATTACGCATCAAAGTGCAAATAAACAGTTCCCTGCCTAGTTATACTAGGCAGGGTACTTACCCCCCATTATAATTTATCAGAAAAACACAAACTTCAATTGGCCCTCTTTCGAACCAAAGTTATAGATTCATTTTCTGAGCAATATTATAATAATTATACGACCATTTCAAAAACACATGCCCGGACAGATGCTGTATGGAAAATGACGAGTTTACAGAGAACCGCCTACAGATTATATTTCTATGTATTATGCTCCAACTCCATTAATAGTTAAAATGTATACAATCAAACAATTCTTGAAATAATATGATTAGAAAATGGGTAGCAAGTTTTGATTTGATTTCTTGACATCAAGTTTCTTTTTTTTTTTTTTTTTTTTTTTGTGTATATGATCATTTTATAACAATATTTTATGTCAGATTTTTTAAAGTATACTGCTGTCATTGCTACTAGAAACATGAAACTAAAACAATAAACACAAATACAAAAGTATATTAAAACTATTCTAAGCATAAAAAGATAATTAATATTTAAAAATAAATTATTGATTTCAATCATACACATAAACAAATGTTTTAAAAATCTAGAAACACACAACTTTATCTTCCTTATATACTTCTTAATTAAAAATAGTATCGGCATTAAAATACAAAGCATAAATTTAAGGTACCTGAATTGGAAAAAAAAAGCACCGAAAGGTATATAACAGTGAACAGAATCGCAACCGTTATAACGATGGTTACGACAGAATCCCAACAGAATCCAGTCGAACTGAAAGCATGTGTTAGTATTTTGACACCACTATTCTATTCCGAGGTGGCCAGGGCCATAGTTTTCTAGCCCTGGAGGCAACGACGAATCGTTTGTTGCTGTCACTGACAGCTGATGAAAGGGAAAATGGATGACCCATCCTAAAAATCAAGGGGAGACGTTTTGTGATAGGCGCCTGAAGGTTGAAAAGCACTTAGGGCTCAGTTTTATTACCCTCATTTACAAACAGCCCGTAACAATCACTGAACAGCTCTCAAGTCTTTCCGAAGCTTGTATTAAACTCTTGTCTCTTCACAGCATTGTAGAAACGTAACTTAGAAGCTTCAACTTTCAGCAAGTCGGGATTACACGATTACAAGGCTAAATTACGATTATTCAAACTTAGATTACAATTACGATTACGCAAGAAATACTTGATTAAAATTACGATTACACGATTACGAGTGTTCCATTTTCAGATTATGGTTATGATTATGATTACAAAAAAATGTAATCGATTACGCAGATTACGATTACGTAATCGACGATTACTCCAAGCCTGATTGTAACAAAACCATGTACGATTATACAGAAAAAAGTAGAACATACTTCTCTAATAGAAACTGGCGACTTGAATTGAGACGAGTCAAAGGAACTAAGAAGCAAAGCTGTAAAAAGGTTCAAGACAACTAAGCACCCTATTAAATAATAGCTTATGATTACTAAAGGGCACAAAAAGGAATCATTTGAAGTAAGCATACAGCTCCAGAAATGTTTAATCCATTCACCGGTGAATAATTGAAACACAATAAATGCTGAATCACCAAAAGTAGCAAATGTCCACCGGAATGCAACACTGTAAATAAATAATTTATTGATAGAATGATGGAGAAACATGTTTTACATTAGCCAAACTCCAAAAGTCATTATATGCAAATAACATTAATAAGTGCAAATGTAAAGCTTTTAAACTAGTAATTACAAAACAGACAACTGAAGAACATATTGCAGAATCTTCTTTCTACCTAGCTTAAGGAGAATTACTTGTGAGGCAAATTATTTTTGATAAAAGTTGCAAAAAAGAATAAAATCACCAGTTGTGGATCTACTGGAGCATTTTGACCGATTGAAGAAATGAGAATTATTTTAAATTAGAATATTGGAATTAAGATTAGAATTAGTACGTTAACATTATTAGAATTAAGATTAGAATTAGTATTAGTCAAAGTCATTAGAAATAAGAATATAATTAGTATTAATTAGAATTATTAGAATTAGTGTTGCTTAGTTTTATTAGAATTAAGACTAACTTTAGTATTAAAATTGTCGGTCACCTTGTGTAGTGGTCAGAGACGTCTGATCGTGATGCAGTGGCCATGGGTTTGAATCCTGGCTCGTGCACGGCCGTATTTTAACTCTCTCCTGTCATTTGCGTTCTGTGTGATGAATGTGATGTGATGGATGCCTACCCTATAAATGGGTCTTTATGGCATTCGTGTTGAGTTAAAATGGTCTTCCACTTTAATGGTGCTCGTAAAAAACGGAAACTCTACCTATCCTGCATTAAAGTGAGTAGATTTCATGCACTTGGGCTCGGATACCCCAGTGATATTTGAAACAATAACAAAAACAAGAATTTAAATTAGAATTAATATTGCATGTCTAGAATTCATATCAACAAGGGTGTCTCATGTAAACCTATTGAAAGCAATTGCTGATAAAGGTTTTTACTCAATTCATGGCCTACTTTCACAGCAGGGTCAATGAAGTTTGGTCAGTGCAGTTATAATTAAATTTTCAAAATATTAAAAGCTGATCTTGTAGTCTTTGTTATTTCTAAAATAAATTTTGAAATTAAAAAACCCAACAGTTTAACATTATGCAGATAAGGAGGAAAACAAACAACAGTATAGATCAGAGGTGGGGAACCTTTTTGTCACTGCTCTTATTTAAATTATGCAATAACAAAGGAAGCCATATAAGTTGATAAACAAAATTAATAAAATCAAATAATACGTTTTTATTATACTTTTGATATTTTTTAAGTTTTTTCAACCTATATTACCATACAGAAGTAATAGCAAAAACATTACGTTGTTTAAAGCAGTGAGTAACCGCCCCTAAGCAAGGGCTCTAAGGCAGGAACATACAATACACAGCCAACTCGGTTATTTCCATTAATGGACTAAAGTTACGTTGTTTATTTATGAGTTAACATATATAATAATTTAAAAAAAAATTGTATTTACTCAAGGACTATAATTTCTTACAAGATTAATAAGATATTTTGTTATAAAGAACTACATGTTTAAATACCATGTTAAACGAAAATATGAAAACAAAAATATTTTTTTATATTTTATTTTAAGAATATATATATATATATATATACTGTAAAATCCTGAAAATACCCCCCCCCCCTCTATTTTCAAAACTAAACTGATAAATTTCAGGTAGGGGGGTTATAATCGAGATTTTTTATACAGTATATCCAGGATAAGAGAAATTTCACTTTTTTCCAAAAAAAGGGAGGGGGTTATAATCGATGGGGGGGGTTACTTTCGGGATTTTACGGTGTATATATATATCTCTACTAATAATAAAGCTGAAGGTGGTTCTGTCTGTCCTTCTTTCTTTCTGTCTGTCTGTCTGTCTGTTACGCGCGTAGCGCCAAAACCGTTCGGTCGATTTTCATGCCACTTGGCACAAAATTAGTTTGTAGCATGTAGTTTTGCACCTCGAAGCGATTTTTCGAACATTCCATTTCGTTCTTTTTCTATTCGAATTCTTAGAGGAAATTCGATAAAATAGGGAAGAAATATTCCATACACATTTTCAAGTCTTATGTCATTCGAAAGCTTGAAATTTTCTGCACAAAATGACGTTTTTTCGAAGTTTCTACGATCATCAGGAGAGCTGTAACAATTGTTTTTAGAATCCCGAAATTCAAGGCTTACCTTCAGTAAAGCAAGCCAAACGATTCTAAAATGGCTTTGCTCGCGAATAAAATTTGTTTGAAAATAGAGATGAAATGAATTATTTTATCAACGGAAATCAACTTTTCATGTTGTTACCATGGTTACGTTTTTATTTCGTTCTTTTTCCCTTAATAATTTTAAAAATGTATTTGTTTTTGTAACAATCCAAACTCCAAGCCTTATTAAAATTAGTCAAATGAAATATTAAAAACCGTGATAAGATGGCACCTGTCAATCAAATGAGAAATCGAGTCCTTTCCTTAAAATACAGGATACCATTCTAAATTTATCGTCTGCAAAACATATTTTACTTCATTATTAATTTATTTCAATACAAATTGCAGCAAATGGCTTGAGTGAACGAATTTAGCTTTTAATTTATCGTTTGCTGGTTGATCTTTGTCGATGTTTATTGTTTTTATTATCATTGTGAAGAATAATGCACGAAATTTCTATGACTAATACTTAAAATTTTTAGGATCAGTTGAGTTTAAAAGAAAAAATTGCTCCAAATATACTTTTGCAATGTGATTATTTATTGTTGGACTGTAATTTGCAGCAATAATTGCATTTAATAAATAATGAAAGACAATATTAAAAATTAATTTTTTGGCGACTTTTTTACAATTTGGCATTCAATTCTATTTCAGTATATTTACTTCTATCTTATTGCGATATTGCAACGTTCTTTCTAAAGTATGTCATTTTGGAAAATGTATTATTTTGTTTTTGAAGTTAGGAAAGAAAACTTTCTTCTTCTTTTAAACTTTGGTAAGATTTCTGTTGGTTTCTGTGAGCAACAAAATTTTTCTTATTTTTTCCTTTGGCTTATTTTTGTGCACCTATCTTTGGGGTTGCATTCGAATGTCCCCAAGGGGGTGATTTACCCCTTTTATGGGGTAATCAGGGCTTTCAATGCAGACCAAAGTGATATGAATTGGCGCGACCACTTGGCGATATCTTGCCAAGCTTTTGGTCACCAAGTGTTTGACGCCAATTTGGCGACATATCGCCAAGTTGGCAATAAATTTAGCGAAAAAAAATTTTTTTTTGGGTTCAATTTGGCGCTATTGGCGATATTTTGCGAAAAATCTACTGAATGAT
The DNA here is from genome assembly GCA_038373865.1 of Uloborus plumipes. NCBI lineage: Eukaryota > Metazoa > Arthropoda > Arachnida > Araneae > Uloboridae > Uloborus > Uloborus plumipes. The sequence continues at coordinate 87,281 of JAXGGA010001005.1, forward strand.
GTTAAAATCGGCGATATTTAGGAGATTAATCATTGTAAAACATTTTTTTGCATTGTTTCGTGGCAAACTAGGGATGCAAATGTTTGAATTGTTATCTTACTCACTTCAAGCACTATTTTAGCACTTAAGGCATCTACTAAGAAATTTACACGTAAAAGGAAGTAGTGTAGGGTCCATACCAAATTTTTATATCATACTTTGAAGGAATTATAGTTGAAATATAACTAAAATAGAGTATTTTTTTCTGCTATATCATTTTTTTACAAATGAACTTTTAATTTTATACCACGGGCAAAGCCGTGCGGGTACCGCTAGTATATAATATATATATATATATATATATATATATATATATATATATATATATATATATATATATATATATATATATATATATATATATATGTGTGTGTGTGTGTGTGTGTGTGTGTGTGTGTGTGTGTTTCAAATGGTTTTTCTTTTCAGATCAATAAAAAAAAAACTAACATGTTATTGCTACACGTCAGTTTCTTATACTTTAAAGTTATTATTTATGAAAAAACTGAGATATTGCAATAGAGTGTAAACAATTGTAAAATCCAATCAAAGCTAGTAGGACATATGCTTTTGTGTCTGGCTTGAAGTAATTGAATATTTGGATTAAACTTAGTAACAAAAAACTTGTTTCGTAGGAGTCTCAGTTATATCAACTAAATGGGGTTCAAATACCAGTTTTACAGTATGGGTGTGGGTGGTGGGTGAGCTTGTAAAAATGTAAAAATCTCTCAGCATATTCTTGTATTAAAGGATCCAAGCCACCTACATATTCATAGAATGTTTCATTTTATTATTCCTACTCTTTTTCAGCGGATGACTAATGATAGTTCAACACAGATGATGTGTTATTTGGGACATAATTGGGACTACTTCATGTGGAACAACTGTAAAATCAATATTTAGGTTTTTGCACAAGAAATTCACAGAGGCTGCAGGTTCCCCACCTCTGGTATAGAAGGTCAATTAAATAAAATCTCACTTTGGCAATTCAGACTTATCAATATTTTGATTATCATAAAATTTTCCCAGCACACGATTTCCAATTATGGCAAAAGTACATATCAAGACTGCCATCACAATTAGTAGTCGAAAAATATTTCGTAGAGAACCTAGAATAACTCTTGTAACTTTTCGGAGAGCTCTCCATGACTTCTGGACTTTCATTAATTTTATCTGAAAATAATTCATAACTATAAAAGAAAACTTGTCTGTTAAAGTGCTTATATGTACCAGTTTTCATATGTTGCTTGGTGCAATAACTAGAAATAAAGAGTACCAAATATATTCTTCCAGTTACATCATTTAATCAACAGAATCCAAAGGGGCTATTGATTTATTTTTTTTTGTTTATTGGAAACATATGCTGAACCAACATTAATATGATATTTATTATGGTTGTGTTATTTAATAATATTTCCATAGTTTACTTCTTTCTACATAGATTTGTGAACAGTTTTACATATTTTCAAGCAGAAACAAAATGTTTTACATTTTTTCCCTTATCATATACTTCTCTTTTAAAATTATTATTTGTTATATTTTTACTTAGTGAGATCGGATCTATGATTTTTCAAGCCAAGGCAAAATCTTGAAACTGACGCCTCCCTACCCATCTTCCTTCTAGATTTCTAAACTGAGTTTCAATGAAAAAAACAGAAAATAGGGCAATTTCGCCACACCTGAGAGGTAGCAGCCTGGAACAAGGGCCCCAGCTTGGTCCTTAGATCTAGTACTAAATTTACTACACTTTGGTCAAGCATATCAATCAAGTTTAGGGATTTTCTGGAAAATATGAGCGATTTTAAAACTAAATATCTCCTAAGTCTAATTTGTTTTGATATTTTTGATAATGTAACATTTAAGTACATCAATAAGCATTCGCTTTATAGGCATCATCCGATAAAAGCTTTTATCGAATGATTCTTCATCCTAAAGCTCACACTTCATGCATTGAAAAAGGGGTTCTTTGTAGCCCCAAAACACGTGTCTGCAGTATATCTGTATATTTGTTCTTCTTTAACGTTGGATTAAAACTTCACAAAAAAAAATTGTTTCGATCGGATTGTTCACTAAAAGTTAGTAACGCGGGACAGGTTGTTTAAACGGTTCAAAGTTTCACCAAAAATTGTTCAAATCGAAACTCGCCGAGTTCTTTCCAACAAAAAAAAAGTTTGCTAATATCGGAATGTTCATTCAAAACTCTTATTAGGGGGGGGGGGGACAGACAGATCGACACACAAGTTCCCCATCTCAAAACCCTACTTTCCAAATTCTAATTTTTCGATTTTTTTTTAACGTTTTTATTTATGCTGGACTTTTTTATGGAGCTGGCGATAATTTTATGATGCATTAAACCACTTTTAATGCTTTTTCCGTTTTCTTCCCTTTTTAACGGGAAAGTAGGCTAAAAAGGCAACAGATAAATCACAATACTAAGTCATAGCTTGAATTTCACTATACTTATTTAAAATGTATGAACATAAATGTTTGCATATTCGTTAAAAGATGCGACAGTTACATAACTTATTTTACTGAAAAATAAATAACCATTAAAAAAAATCAGCTTGCACCTTTTTTTTTTTTGCTAGTTGTGCTCCTAATTAGATTTTTATTTTGCTGAATCTTGCATTAAAATGGCTTTTTTTTTTTTTTTTTTGCTTCAGTCGCGCTAAAATTGTAATTTTCCTGTTTCAGCCTGCTCCAAGACGGTTTTTTTTCCCTCCAGTATGCTCCAAAATAATTATTTTTCCTCTCAAAAACAGAATTTTAGCTGCTCCAAAATTGTATCCATCGTATCCCACCCCTGATATAGTTTAAATAAAATATACTTGAGTCAGTGGCGTACGCAGACAAATCATTACAGAGGGGGCTGAGAAAAGACTCCTGGAGAGTGGGGGGGGGGGGGGGGGAGAGAACCTCATGAAATGTAGCTAAGAAAAGTGAATGTCTCGAATTTCTGCTTCAATGCCTATTTAAGTAGACAAAAATGCATCATAAAATTTTTTTTTGTCATTATAATTATTATGAAGAAAGCGTTTTCATGCACACAGAGGATGATAAATTTACATAATAATAAAAATATTCTTCATTGAAAGAGGTGTTGCTGAAACACTTGTTTGGCATATTTGTGCAATTTACTCTCTAATAATCTTAATTTTGCAGTTTATTTTGCTACTGTTCCCAATACTGGGTTTCAATCTAATTTGCTGAAATTTACTTAACAGAGTTAGATGACTAGAAAACATTAATCGGCATTTCTAAAACATAGATTTGCAATAAAAATGAACAAAATAGAATAATAGGATAAAATCTTACTTTTAATTTTGTCCTATACTTAATTATCTATTCTAAAAGCTTTTCTCATTTTGGGATTTCAAAAAAAAAAAAAAAAAAAAAGAGAAAGAAAAATCTTAGCTTACATTTTAAAAATTCGTTTTGAAATTTTCAGAGGGGGCTGCAGCCCTATCAACCCACCCCCTGAGTACGCCACTGACTTGAGTAACGCGTATATGATAGTAAGTTATAGAAGGCCGTCAACATATTTACAATTGTAATTTTTTAATGAAAATATCTCATTAAACAGTGGATAAAAATGCGTAGGCAGGCGAACTATGCTTCTAATAGAAAGATACGGTAAAAGAGATTAGGAGGAGGTTTAAATAATTGCAATGAAAAGGAACGCTAGCATTTAAAAGTACAAAGGTAAAATGATATGAGTTCAAACGAGATATAGTAAATAATACACAAATTATCAGTATTGTTGTGCAAGATGGCAATGGAACATATTCAACATTATAATTCTGCATTAAACTAATAGGTAAAATCTGAAATAGCATAATCCTCCCTAATAGCAAACACCTCCCAAAAACGGACAAAACTTCCGGTTCCATTATTCGGAGGTTTTACTGTAATTCTTAAAATTCGCATCAAAACTATCACTCGGAAAGTGTCTGCTGCGTTGTGAAAATGTCGATATCTTGCAATATTCGGAAAATTCTAAAACCCAGAACTGTGTTAGTACCATTTGCTGCCCGATTTCAAGCCACATTCTGAACATAGTTTTAATTGTGAAATAAAAAATAGAGAAAATAGAATTCCCTCTTAAGAAAACTTTTAAAAAATTAAATAAAACATCGGCCTTGCATCGGCATTTAGATATTTTTGAGGCCGATGGGCTGATGTTTTTTCCATGTTAGCATCGGCGGCCGATGGAAAAAATTCAACCATCGGCGCCGATGCATCGGTCGAGCCTTAATTGAGTATAGCATATCTTGGATACAAGGCCATGTAGACGGAGGGCACAAGACATTTCCGCCGCAACGTAGGACATATCCGCCCCAAAATTTATCTCTATCATCCCCTCATGAGACATTTCCGCCGCGTCTCTCCCCGCCGTTTCTGTACGACAGGACAAATCCGCCGATTGAGCTGGTAGAGTGTAATATTTGGCGAAGTTTAAATTGATTTACACTGCATTGTGTGTGTGTGTGTGTTTTTTTTTTTTTTGACTTCTTTGCGATTTCCCCCTATTATAAGTGGTCCGGGAATAAATTCCGCTTTTTAGATTAGGTCTTTGTCGCCAAATGAAGATGTGTCGCCAAGAATGAAAATTTTAAACCAGTAACCCCTTTCTCACCCTTGGAAATGGCGCAGCGGATTTGTCCCGTGCTAGTCAGAGGGGGAATAGGAGTCGCGGCGGAAATGTCCCATGCGGAAAAAAGGGGGTTAAAATTTGCGGCGGATATGTCCTGTTCCGTAGACGGATGCCGTTTCTCTTTACATTCCATGCAACCTCGGCCAGAAATTCTCCATTATATTGCGGAGTATCCTAACAGGAATTATTCTTATCTATCCCCTGATAAATTCTTTGATTAAGATCTAGAATATGTCTTAGGAATGCAGCAAAAAACACTTTACATTTTGAGTATCCCCACAGAAAAAAGTTAAAAACTGAAAGATTTGGCGACTGCGCAAAACAGGGTAAAACTCCGATTTTTGAAATGACAAACCAGGGAATAATCATTTTACAGCTTCCACTCATGCATGCATTGCCTCATATAGCTTGTTTCTCTATACAGCGGAAACCATCAGGCGATTAATTTCAGAATTAGCAACTAACTGCAAAATTAGAAATTTTTGTAACATTTCCACATATTGCTCAGAATTTAGTCTGAGTACATGCTTCAGCATCTTCAAAGAAGTAAGATCGGACTATCCATGACTTAATTGCATGGGCTGAAGGAGCTGCAATGCAGGCCCAGCATTTAGAGGGGTCAGGGGGTTCAATTGCCCCCCCCCCCCTGGCTTTGAGAAATCAATTAATTTACATATAAGTGAGAGTGGTTTTTAATATTTTCCGATGAAATTTCATTGATTTTGGACCCTTTGCCCCGCCCCTCTCCTGGAAAAACTTGAAATGACGGCCCTGCTGCATTGTCAGCTAAGAGGAACTAAAAATGCTGTCTAAATACTTGTTGGGCTGCAACAAAACTACCATCATTCTTTTAATAGCATTCAACTGTAAATGCATGCTGTATTCTGGTCTACTCATACAAACATTTACTAAATGCTGTTGGATTTTGAACATGATATCAGTAGTCTGATTTCTCCCAACAGAACAAAGAGGGTACAAAATAAAATTGAAAATTGCCCGTTTTTCTGACGGACGATGAATATCTCCTTTATAGTCAAAAAAAAAAAAATGTAAGCGTGTCATAAAGACTATTTTTAAGATTTGAAATTTAAAAATGACAAGAGAATTAAATATAGTTGTTTTTTCTGCTATAACTTCTGTAACGACCCTTGTAGCTATTGTGTAAAAAAAAATTCGGGCCCAGATAAATTATCGCTAAGTTGCAAAAAATATTTATGTAAATATTTTCAAGAGATTGCATGTTCTTTTGTTCTTAAAAATGTTGGTTTAAACTGAAGTGAAGTTCTCACATTTGTTTTTATCTAATTTATCTCTAAATTGATTTATGAATTTAAAAAAGCATGGTCTATAAAAATAGAGGTTAATAGGTTTGTTCATTCATTACCAAGCAAGAGGCAATGTAAATTTTACCGTTTATCTTTCTATCAAATTGTAGTTATTAAGGGAATACTTTATATGTACTAATTTAACTAACAGATTCCTTTGAACCGTTAACTACAATTTACAAGTCATAAAGATTTTACTTACCAATCTTAATGCACTGAAAATTGCATATTGCGCAAATAAATCTTGGATCAGAGCGATACAGGAAGCTATCACCACAAAAATATCAAGCCAGTACCATAAGTCAAGAAAAAAATGTCTTCCGTAAGCAATAAGGTTGATTATCAATTCAACAGAAAAAATAACAGTCACAACCTATAAGAAATACTATTATTTCAAGATTTTTCATTTTAGTACTCTACAACTGAATAAGGTTAAAAACTAAATAAATAATTTTTACTTTTTGGAATTGTTTAATAAATTCATTAATATGATTTGTTAAAACTGACTTGAGTAAAAATATAATCATGTATATTATATTTCTCTGTCACAACCCGAGATCTCCCTTATTCCTTTACCAAATTCCATTATTTATACCCCTTATATTAAAGCTTAATGTGCCGGCTGATGATGAAGAGCTACGATTTATTTATTTATTTTTTTAAAAGAAAAAGCTTTTTTTTTTGTTTTTATTACACATTACTTTAATGAATAGCATCCAAAAATTAAGAAGTATTGGTGTAGTTAGCCAGAGTGTCATGCTTTCAATGCGAAGATTGTAGGTTCAATACTGCCATGGGATTTGTTGCTTTTGAATGACTTTTTTTCACAGGCTAATTTCGATCCAAATTTCCAAGAATATATAATATAAACACATTATAGGATTTAAATCAGTTAAACTTACATTAAAACCAAAAAAGAAAATATTTATTTTAGCATAGCAGATTGGAATGAATAGTATTTTTTACAGGTGCTTTTTTGTTGTTTCCTTAATATTTAAATAAAACTATAAAAGTAAAGTATGATTTCAGTTCTTTTCAAATCTGAAAAAAATCAATTAACTTTGTGCCTGGTATTAGAAAAATTACTGTTCAAACAAAATCAAATTTTCTAATTACTTTGCTGTCAAACCTGAATGCTTCATGCAGGATATCTAGTAATTTTATTGTAATTGTTTTTGATAGGTAAGCAAGATATAAGCAAGATTTGCAGAAGCACAGTTAAATTTCATGTTTTGGTCAATAATAATAAATATAAATAGAAAAATGGCAAGCAGCAATAGACTTTGGGCCTCGCTTGACGGATCCTCGCCAAGGATAAGCCATTATAGTATATATTAATAAGTTGACTTGGACTACAAGCTAATTCAAAAAGTTGTAATCATTTACTGGAAAAAGCTATTTTTTAGTCCCCACCATTAAATTTTCATACATAGTGTTTTAAAAATGAAGGAACATAATTTAAATTTAACAATGTAGCTTCATTATGTAAATTAATCAGAGTAATTAATTAAAACAATGAGTTTTTTTACAATAAAACTTACCAATGTTGATATTTGTATAGCATATCTCCTTGCTTCTGTATTTCCCTCATGTTCTGAAGCAAGAGTAATAATGTTGCAAATTATAATGAACAGCATGAAATTGTTGAAGAATTTGCTTTCTGCAAATTCTTTCACCTTTTTTTGAAGTTGATTAAAAAAACCTATAAAAGCAAAATAAGACAAATGCTTAGAACTGTTAACACATTTTAGTATGTCTATAAAATGCTTTCAATTTAGTAAAAAAAAGCAAATCACAACTATTCTGCATTTTACTCTTAATGGCATAATTTTTAACTTTTAAATTCTGATTAATAAAAATAACAGATTAGAATAGGAATTTCTTCTCTATGATGGTATTGAAGGAAATACCATCAGTTCTTAAACTCTTTCTACAGATGGTTCTTTAACGATAACATAATATTTTCTTTGTTTATGCTCACAGAAAACAATGAGATTCATCACCTAGCCAAGAAAAAGGACAGGGAATATAAATTTTGAGAGCACTCTATAGTTATTTCTCTCGTCTTCTCGTGTCCACACGCAAACCAATTTTTCAATTGAATGATAGACTTATATATATGGATGGGAACAGAAATACATTTCTTTTTACAGAAATAAAAAATAAAATAGTACAAGGCATTTTTTATTACTAAATTATAAGAAAGTTTTGTTTAAATAAATATTGCAGATTATCAGCGGCGGACTGGCTATGTGGGAATTTGGGAAAATGCCAGAAGGGGGCCGGTCCTTTCCTTAGCCAAAAAGGGCCGGCCCATATAAACCAGACTTTTTTTTATCAAAAAAAAAAAAAAGTAATTTCCGTAAAACTACCAAATACAAGACCGCCGAGACGGCAGGAGCAAAGTTTCTAGAGTTCGACTGCAGAAAGGGGGCGGGCCATCCATTTCTAATGTTTGAAGAAAGGGCCGCCAAAGCGAAAAAACGAGCTGATGAACTTTAACGCGAGTATATCAACAATCTACTGTAGATGTACTTCTGAATGACCAACAGTTTAGGTCAATTGTCTGTCAGATGCTTATCATTAGAAGGGTTCGTAGCCATCATGTGCGTGGTTCTCTTTTGTGCCTAGTTAGCAAAAAGGATACGAAGTCTTATGCCATCTCTTGCCACCTGGTAGCCCTGGGTGTAATGAATGTAATACAAGACAGTCCTTCATCATTCAGACGCCCTTCTTGGGGTAAACACTTGACGACATATTTACATTTTTAATTTTTTTAATAAAAATATTATAAAAATCCCTTCAAAATGGGGACAGAAACGTAGGCCTTTGGAATACGCTTTAAATAGATAAGAAGTTAAAATACAGTCAGCAGGGTTTAAAATTTTATATTGAATACTAAGATTAAATTTTTGGAGCTATCAATTTGAAAAATTGCCGATCCTCTAAACGTACCAAAAGATAACCTACAATACAATTGCGGTTTTTTTAATTTCAAAATATTTTTTGGTTTTATCCCCTACATCTCTTTGCCCCTATATCATCAAGGGTCTTCCAAAACTGCTTGTTTAGAGCTAAAATTTTGAAAATGAATTTTCGAGAGAGTGTCTCCGATTCCACTCTCTCTATCATAATCGGAGATGATTAGATTTTCGTTTTTAAGATTTCAATTTCGAAAAAGATCTCTCCCTGGAAACTCGTTTAGATTACCAAAGATTGTCTAAATTGCATTTTTAAGAAGATTAATTTGAAAAATTTCCTCGAATCCTCGTCCCCTGAATTTTACCAAAGATTGTCTAAAAATGCATTTTTTGAGCAATTTAAAAAAATTTCCCGTGGGAGGACTGCCTGGACCCCCTTTTCTATACTATTAATTGATGTATAACAGATGCCCTTTACAAATTTCGATTTGGAAAACGGAAGGTTGAGTACCCCCCTCGAATTTCATTTTCCCCTCAACATTTTCTAAGATTAGTTTTAAAATACATTTTTAAAACTACAAAATTCGATCTGAGTAAGAAATACACTCGCGATTAAACTTATATTAAATTGCATTCTGCTACTGCTCTCAGTGTGGTCTCGGTAAATAAATTTCGAAATTGTTTGGATATAATAATTTGGAGAAGTTCATGATTTTAGTTCACCGGCAGACACTCCCCCCCCCCCCTCCCGAGGCTGCATCTGAAAAAATATGCCAAGGCTGAATTTTTATCCCAGCCCGTCCCTGCAGATTATGTAACAAACAATCGTTAAAACAGAAGTGGCATTTTGTTGAAATAATAAATAGCACTTATAAAGATTAAATACAAAATTATATCTAAATTGACTAAAGTAGAAGTGTAATGGGCTAAATTTCTGCACACATAGCAAAACTGGGGGCAGTTAATTTAAGCTTTTAAATTCCTAAATTAATCATCAAATTAGGAAAAATTACTATTTCAAAAGATAATTCTACACGTATGGAATCGTTTACCGAAAGCAGCAATGGAGTGAACAGTTTTAAGAGAGCAATCAACAAGGACCAGCTTAACTGGATATTGTGCCTGTTGCTGGTCATCACTTTTGTATTTGTATTACTTGAAAATTGCTGCTCCATTTTGGGCACCTTATCTTAAGAAAGTTAGCACCTTATTGGTTGGAAAGGCTTTCCGATTAGCAAGTAGACTTCTAGATTTAAAAGGTAATAAACCTTGCATGCATATAAAATACAACAACAAGATTGGCAATATAGTTTAAAGTCATAATGAAGTAATATGGTTGGCAATATGGTTTAATGGGGTTGACCCTCAAACCTATTTTAGCTCTGCCCGGGTTAAAGGTATATATTTAAAGTAATTTGCCAGAAACAATTGTTATTTTTGCAAGGGGAAAAACTAAGAATTCCAGTTTTCATTTTATATCCCTCCACTCCCAAGTGATTAACTGTATTTCAATCCTTAAAAAAAAGACAAATACGGACATTGGATACTGGAAATGCTAATAAAATAACCTTTAAAGATTTCAAATGGAAATAGTATTCTACAATTTTAATGAAAAAAGTTTTCACTGCTTGAAGTTTCTAGAAACACAGAATGTGTAGACTGTAGAATTAGAATACTAATTTTTGTAAGAATAATGTTCTATTTAGAATTAATTTTATATGGTGCATGACCTTGTAACATTTATGATAAGTTTATTGATCTAACTGTTTATATTTCAACTCATAAACCCCATTGCAATTGGGCAGTCCCAGAGTTAGATGTTGAATGGATGAGAGATAGTTCGTCAAGATTGGCAAGGTGGTTAAAATTGTCAAAAGTAGTTTTAGTCGGTAAATATTACTAACGATCTTTAAATTACCTAAGACTTACATAACAATAATTTAATTAATGCCTGTAGAAATATTGCTATGGAAATGCTTACATAAGCAGTAAATAGTAGCAAGTTGCTCAATAAAAAGTTTAGTGTTACAGGAACACTGACAGAATTCATTAAAAAAAACATTCCCAGCTTGTCTATGGAAGACAGGAAGAAAAAAAAAAAGAAAAGAAGGGAACTGCTTCAGAGGACTTAAGGTTAAAAAATTATATATCTTGCTTACAAATTAAAAAGAAGAGTCCATTGTCAAATCATAAAAATCACTCTAAAGGGTCTGATTTTCAGGTAAACAAATGCAGCTAGACCTGAATGCTGGGAAAAAAGTGTTTCTTCCTTTTTTTGTATTCTTTTTTATTCATACAGACTTCTTTCTTTAGTAATGAACTATCATGATCCCGCTCTGATAGTAATAGCAAGCAAATTTCATATAATCTCAACTAATGATAAAGCTGAAGGTTTGTCTGTCTTTCTTTCTTTCTGTCTGTCTGTTACGCGCATAGCGTCAAAACCGTTCGGTCAATTTTCATGAAATTTGGCACAAAATTAGTTTGTAGCATGCAGTTATGCACTATGAAGCGATTTTTTGAAAATTCTATTTCGTTCTTTTTCTGTTCCAATTCTTAGCGAAAATTCGATAAAATAGGGAAGAAATATTTCATACACATTTTCAAGTCTTATGTCATTCGAAAGCTTGAAATTTTCTGCATAAAATGAAGTTTTTTATTATTTACACTATTTTAGCACTTAAGACATCTACTAAAAAATTTACACGTAAAATTAAGTAGTGTGGGGTTCATACCAGATTTTTATATCATACATTGAAGGAAGTATAGTTGAATTATAACTAAAATAGAGCATTTTTTCTGCTATATCAATTATTTTACAAATGAACATTTAATTTTATACCACGGGCAAAGCCATGCAGGTACCGCTAGTAATTCAATAATAAAAAATATGTTCAACAGAGCAGAACTGTTTTCTTAACATCTTTCTTCCATTTGCACAGTAGTTTAATTAATATTTTATTAAATAATGGGTTGCTGAACGAGAAAATAGTTTTCGGAAATGAATTTCTCTCAATGTTCTCTACATATAAAAATAATTGTTAAAAATTTGCAACTACAAAAATATATGTATCATTTTCACTAACCTTTTTTTCCATAAATACTTTCTATTGACCTTTTATTCTAAAAATGAAGACAGTAATTAATTACAATTTCAGATATTAATGATGAAAATCTTTTAAGTAAAATTATTTAACTGTGGTGAAAACCTAGCTGTTAATCAAATTAACTAATTAGGATAAGACAAGTTTAAAACCAAAAAAACTTCACAACATTTATTCGTTGAAATAAGTAGTCCTTTTATTGCTTCATATTTTACATATTTAATACCATATTATTTCTTAAAGTGTTCCTTCATTTCTAAAATACAGTTGCTTTTAGCAGCAAAACTTTATCTTTCTTTCTTTTCTTGATTTTAAATTGCAAATAGTTTTTTTTATTTATTTTTTTTTTTTTAGTTTTCCAAAATAGAGAATTACAGCAAAAAATCATTTCATATCTTATTTTTTAAACATAAAACGTTAATTTTTATATTGTTCCAAACAAAAATAATGATGATAATATTTGAAATATTACATGCTCAAAGACCAAATGAGTAAGAATGCACATTGAAATCTAGAAAAACTAAATAAATCTAGAAAATAGCCAAATTTATATTGAAATTCATTTATTTTTTGCATAAAGCCAATTGCTAACCTGATATAAATCAAATGAGAACTGGAGCAGGTTAACTATCAGATTTATGCAATTAATGTATCCGTTTCATAAACTGATGATAAATGATTATTACCTTATAAGACAGTTGCAAATGCTCTGTTTGGTAAATGCTTTTCCTTAGTTTTTCCCATCTATTAGCTATAGCTTCATGGTGATATATGATATCACATCTCTCTTTTAAAACCCGTTTCAGTGTGTCTTCATCAGTTTGAAGTGGATACAAGTGTAACTTACTTATTTCGAACTGAAAACTACTATGATATCTATAATGAGACAGATTTGCAGCCTAAGAAGAAAAAATAGGGGGAAATTTAAACAGTTAAAAACACCTGCATAAATACATATGTGAGTGAAATAAAATTGAATTTAACTAAAAGAAATTAAGTCATCAAGCAGTCTCCTTTCTCACTCCAAGTATATACTGATAAAAATGATATTACTCTAAGCCATATGCCTAAAGAATTTAATGGGATGCGATGATTTGCATACTTTAGTACAAGATGTACTTGATATACAAATAGCTTATCACCTGTTCCCGAAGCTTTTTCTCTTATATTAAAGAGTTTAACACTTGGACTGGGCTTTGGGTGCTGGTTCTGCTACTGATCAGACCTACAATGATTTGATCTCCAGAATTCGAGTGAGGGGTGTTTCTACAACTTGGCCGCTCTAGCTACAAGCCTCAGTTTCAGCAAAGTGTAAATTGCTCAATGAAGTAAAATTTCCTTTAATAAAAAGTCTTCAATAGCACATTTCCCACACTTCATTTGTTTTGTGCTATTTGTAGTAAAAGTGAAGCCTTGTTGATGCAACCTTTGCTTCCGGCGAAAATTGATGGTTAATGGAGGTTGATTTGAAATACTCAATAAATATTTTTAAGTATCCGGAAAAGTTTTAAAAATACAAAGAATTAAATTTTAAAAAATTGAGGTTGAATATTTGATTTGTTATTATAGGCTTTATAAAATAATTTTCATTTTCTTTAAAGAGAAATGAATGCGAGATGACTAATACATCGACTGCAGTGTTTTTGTAGTTTTCAGACTTACAGAAAGATGAAAGGTCATTATGAATTCCCCCAAAACTTTCCTGTACATTTTTCAGATTATTTAACAAGTTTTAAGACAGTATTGCAAATTACATTAAAAATACATACATAAATAAATAAAAATATATAAATAAATAATAATGGTACTTAATATGTCTTCCCATTAGATGCATAGATATTTTTCTTTCAGTAAAATTTAGAGTTTCATTCGGCAAATTGAAAATTTAATGTTTCCTAAATTTAGTTTGAGGTGCCTCTGTTGATCATATATGTCCTACCTAAGTACATAATTTAGACATTTCTCCATCAGATCAATATAGAAAAAACAGAAGAAAAAACATGAAATGCCACCTACCTCTCCTTCACTAGTTACAGTTTCATAAGAACTAGTAACAACAACTAACATCAGATTAAAAAGAAAGAAGGATCCAAGGAATATAACAGGAAGAAAGAAAAGAATGCATATAGGTCCAGCTGCTTCTATAAGCTATGCAAAAACAAATTTATACATGTTTAATGAATATTATCTGTGATATCATTTTCTGAAAACTAATTGTTTTATTGCATTAACTTAATAGAACAGTAGAGCACAAAATGCAGAAAAATAAAAACTATACTGCAACTTCCCCAACATAAAAATGTCACACAAATTTATAAATATAAACTGCATATCTTGGGGGGGAAAAGGGGGGGGGGAGTAAGGAACCACTAGACACAGAATAACCAAATAACTGTGAACAAAATATTTACTTTATCATAAACATCTTCCCATTCATCTTGTGTGAGCAACCGAAAAGTATTAAAAAGAGAATTGGAAAAATTATCAAAGTTAGTGTAATTTGCATCAGGAGTGCCTCCAACATCAGGTAAACAAACATAACCATCACTGCATCTCCTACAAAAGGAAAAATTATTATTTTATTACTTTAGTAAATTATGTCGAAAACATTGTACAAAATCTCTAAAAACAAAACATAAAAACTTAATTGCAAAATATTATTTGTTCTTTAAGTTTTATGTGCATTCCCTTTCAGTTTTGTATGTTGTATTTCTTGTGTTCAATGGCTTCAGAGCCTCAAAAGACTTAAACTGCATCAAACAGACCAGAAAGCTTATTTTGGTACAGGGCACCATTTAAGGAACGTTGCCTGTTGGGAGGGATGTCAACAGTGGTGTCTAAAACAAATTTCAATTCTTTTAGTTTAAAAAACTGAATTTAAAAGCAGAATAGTTTTGTAATAGCAATTAATAGTGACTTTTATGAAGCAAGTACAAAAAAAGAACAATTAGCTCTCTATTGTACTTTGATAATAACTTCAGAGAAAATTCTACCCTCAAAAGTTTTATGTCATTTGTTGATTAAAGAGAAGCTGATTCAGGTAATTCATCACCTCAATAAACATGACAAAATGGCATATGTTGTGTAGAAAATGAGTTTTTAACAAAGTACTTTAATGCAAGAGTGAAGAAAAAAATTAAAGTTTGTGTTAAATTAGACGTTTATTCCAAATTATTATAATTATTACTATCATCATCAATATTATGGTAGTGTGTGGATAACTAGGTAAAGTTGAGATTAATCAACTACATTGAAGTTCTACTTATCAATTGTTCACTAACATTTATAAACATCAAGGAAATATTCCAGTTTACTAATTTTCTAAGGTTTCAATTAAAAAAAACAATTAAAATGGAATTTTTGCTGATACACAAGCCTCCGACTCTGTCGGACAAAATAAAAATAATAATGATGAATAAATAATGAATAAAATAATTTTTTTCTGATGGATCCCAGAAAAAGGGTACAAATCTTCACCCGCTGAAATTTTAAAATTAAAGAAAAAGTTTTAGGTTTTTTGATTCCCTAACTCAAAAATATTCTTTAGACTTTTCAAGAATCCATGACGCATGTCACATGTCGCAGTGCTGTGATTTTTCTGTTACTGGGTTCACAATGTAAGATAATAAAAAGCAACCGCCCCAGATAGTATGCTAATATAAATCATTAGACTTTTCCTTTAACTAAAGAATGCTTGCCTTGAAATTGATTTTAAAAAATAAAAGGAAATTGATTAAAACTTTTGCAAGATTTGAAGAAAAAAAAAACAAATATCGCACAATACAGGAATGTTTGCAAATATTTGAATCAGGATCTAAAAATCTGAAAGGGTCATGTTTCCGTGGGTTCTGGATTTGGAGCTCTATTCTGAACTTTGAATAATTTCACATGATTTTTCTCAACAAAATACAGATAATTTGAATTAAAACACCACAATGACTACCCCCCCCCTCCTCCCCGCTTTTCTTCTTTCTGTTCGATATCTTACTACCCAAAATAAGTAGACTCAGATGAAAGCAAGAAATGATTATTTTTAGATAATATGTTAACTTACTGCGATCCTGAAACATTTCCACACGTTATTGGTTCTTCATGAAAGCCTTCTAACCAATTCTCAGGATTGTTGATATGGTCAAAATAGGAAACTTCTGAATTATTAGAAAATTCTTTAACACACTTTTGATGAAACAGCCCCATAAATAACTGCATTAAATTAAAGAAAAGGAGCATAATAGTAATTATTCTACAGAAAAAGGCAAATTTGTTATGCATGATAACAACATAAGAAGAAAAACATAGGACTAAAATTTGATCAAATGTTTCTCTGTACCTTTAGTCTAAATAAAAAAATTAACAGACACCTTTTTGTTTCAATGAAAATGCTTGATTGCTGTCACACCCTTGGCTACAGGAGTTATTTAGCAACTCAGTTTGTGAAATGAAACATTATCTTTTTTAATCAATCAAACTGTTTGAAAAACAAAATGAATATACTCTATACTACCTTATGAAAGTTAATAGAACAAAAACCCATGAACACCCAGACTTACGTCATTTTATAAAGACCCAAACTTTTTCTGTATACAAACACCACATTAGGTAGGAACAGTTTGCTGTTAGTCAAGCTGAGTCACACTGGCTTTGGCAGGAAACAGGTAGCAAAGATGCATCAAAAACTGAGTCATTCCATGTCAAGGGACATCGTTGCCTCAAACCTTCCCGTCCTGATTCAAAATCAATTTTTTATAGGTGAAGACACGTCTTTGAAAGTAACCTAAATAAAGTTTTAGCTTCCAAGAAATAAATTTAGAGGAGGTAGGATCAATAATAAAATGTGCACCAAAATGGCGGATCAGCTTCGTGAAACGAATTATCACATTTAGGCTAAACCGCCATTGGTGCCCCCCCCCTTTTTTTCGTTCTTTTTGAGGTATTCTAGATGCTCACTATTTAGGTCTTAGATGCTGAAATCTGCATAGGTTGGTTTTAAAGGCACATCTGCACCTCTCTAAAATGTCCTCCGAATTGAAGAAGGTTGGGTGGGGACCACTAGGTTACGTGACATTGAATAACTATATAATGTTTCTGTTGTTGGAGTAATTTTACGCACCTTTGAAAAATGTTTCCTGCTAAAGCCAGCAAGACTCAGCTTAAGGGGTCATAATACCTCGAAAATGACCAAAAGACCAAAAAAAAAAAAATTTTATTGCTTATTTCAAAAGTAAAATTCATTAAAAGCACTCAGAAAAAAATAGTATTGCTTTAGCTAAATTATTTAAAAAGTTATGAGTTACTTTATGGCATACATGCTATGTGTTCTAAAGGAAAAGCAAAACTTTACAGTGCTTTTTCTCATAGGCGTCACAGAAGTCTTATTATTGGGGGGGACGGACATTGATCTCATTTTGGCTTCAAAAATTTCATCGTGCGGAACGAAAAAGATCTGTAATTTGGGTAGCCAGAGGGAAGGCGTCTATCCCCCCCCCCCCCGGATTTTAGAAACGATTTGTGTACAAAGATTTGCAGAGGTATTTTGTTTTTTATTTTCTTATTATGTGTACTGAGTATGTTCCCCTTGCCAACCCATCTCCCCCCCTCACCGTAAACTTGAACCTCGCCTGCTACAAAATGCTAGGTGTCGTACTATAACACATAGATATCTTACCATTAACATTTCACTTTTGATCTTTTTAAATGAATTGGAGTTAACATACCTATTGTCTAATTTCACAAATTCAAGCACATGAAAAATAAGATGAGACAGACAAAAGATATCAGCCCACGAAAAGATAAAAATTTAAAATATTTATTCCAAAACTAGACCAAAAACATTTCTGCGACTGTTTTCGCTGAGGATGAAATTTTTTTCAATTATTATTTGAATCAACATTGTCCAGTTTAATTTAAAAACGCCCATTTAAATAAAAGAAAGACGTCGTAGAAATATATCAGAAAACCACTTAAACTTAAAAGTTTAAAAATTCAGAGTTCAGTAGAGATTCTAAAGTTTGGGTTTCATAACTTTTTGCAAACATAGACAAGAAGTTCTGTCAAGAACTAAACGAGCCTACTTTCCCGTACATCGACATTCTAGCATCTGATCATTATTCTCTTAATTATCTGCGACTAAAAATTAGGTCAAAAATACCTTTTTAGTACTTAAAGCTGATTTCTAAAAGCAAAATATACCCCTCTCATCAGATGAAATAGACACAAAAAAAGTAAATAAATGAATAAATAAAGTTTTGTCGCACCTTTTAAAGAATGTAACTGTTACAGTTCTTCCGTAGAAGAATTCCTCAATCGTGTTCAAAAAAAAAAAAAAATCAAAGAACATCAAAACACATTTTATCAAAGAAAGAAAAAAAAACTCGTCCGTTAATAAAATGTTTCGAATTTCATTTTTAATCCGTTGCCAGTTATTAAATATAAATAAAGAAAAAATAACCTCGTGAAAGAAAAAATTTTGTTACAAAAAAAATCGTCTGCCAAAAAAAAAATAATAATAATAAATGAAATAAAACAAATGAATAAATAAACAAAAAATCGTCTACACAGTCAGTCATTCTTTTCTGAGCCTGCATTTCCGCCATGTTTGCGGAGTCGGAATCAGAGTCCTCACAGATGATTATTTAGAAAAGTACTTTACAAACATTATTTATCAAAACCATTTTCTTACAAAGTTAATTTGAAGGAAATCCGACTTTAAGTTCAGGATCAACATTCAACTTAAATTCCCAGTAGGCGCTAATGTTAATTTTTTTTTCTGAACAGTTCAATATTGAACGGAAAATGGTTCAAATCAAAAAGCGAAATATAAGAATGAGCCTCTCCGAGATCTTTCAAACAAAAAAGTTTCTTTCCATTCGGATGGTTCACTCAGCAGTTATTAGGTGGGGAAAGGTTGCTTGAACGGTTCAATGTTGAACGAAAAAATGTTTAAATTGAAAATTTAAATACGGTAATGAAGTATCCTTGCTGAGATCCTTCGAACAAAAAAAAGTTTATTTAAATCGGACTGTTCACTCAAAAGTTATTAGGGGTGTCAGCTTGCTTGAGCGGTTCAATGTTGAATGAAAAATTGTTCAAATCGGAAATATAAATACGATCTGTCGAACAAAAAAAAGTTTGTTCAAATTGGACTGTTCACTCAAAAGTTAGCATCGCGGGACAGGTTGTTTGAACGGTTCAAAGTTGAACCGAAAATTGTTCAAATCGAAAAATCAAATATGGGAATGAGCTGTACTTGCCGAGATCTTTCCAACAAAAAAAAAAAATTGTCCAAATCGGAATGTTCATTCAAAAGTTATTGGGGGGGGGGGACAGACAGACCGATCGACCGACCGACCGACACACAAATTCCCCATCTCAATACCCCACTTTCAAATTTTTAATTTTTCGATATTCATTTTACCTTTTTATTTTTTTAACTTAGCGATATTTTTTAGATGCATTAAGCTCTTTTAATACTTTTTTCGTCTTTCTTTTATTTTTAACGGGAAAGTAGGCTAAAAAAGAATGAAATTTAAAATACAATATGAAATAAAGGTTTGATTAATCATACAAATTTCAAACAGCTAAAATATGAATAAAAATTGAAAAAATAAAAAATATGTAAAATTAGAGAGTTGAGAATAAAAATTTTCAAGGAAGGGGATTTGCGCCAAAATTAAATTGCTAACTTCACTTTGTTCGGTTATTGTCCACTTAAGAACTTTTTTTTTTCTGAAATCAATGTATCACATGAATTATTGATTTATTGTAACTTTTGTCCTCTTATTTCTGATTTTTTAAGTGAAACGTGAAAAAATATTGGGGGGATGGGAACCTCTTGCCGGGGGATGTGATCTTCGATCTCCACTTATCCTGCCGCAGATGGGAAGTGACATAAAATTAAATAGCTTACTTTATTTTATTCTTTAAAATGTCTTCATACGGAGGACATTCTTTTTTCAGAAATCGATGCATCAGTTGATTATCGATTTATTGTAACGTGTGTCCTCTTATTTCTGAATTTTTAAATTTTTAAGTGAAACTTGTGAAAAAATATTGGGGGGGACTGTCCCCCTCTTCGAAATTATTGGGGGGGACGCGTCCCCGAATCCCCATAGGCCGTGACGCTCATGCTTTTTCTTGATGATCAGTTTTTAGTGTTTCTATGTTATTGGAAATGCTAAGGATTTTTTTCTATTAAAGATACAACTTTAAAGCAATATTTTTTGCACTCAGGATAATATCTTTACAAAACTGTGCATTGAATAAGCATTTCATAAATTTCAAAAATTTTTAGAGCTTGTTAAACCTTGAAAAACAAAATTTTCTAAGATTTTTTTACATAAAAGGTCACAAAATATTTTCAAATCAATTTTTAAGAAAATGAATGCATAGATTTTTAGAGGTGATTCTTGTGATCAATTCACAAAAAGAAATTTTGAAATTAGTGCAGAAACAAAAACGCCTTGGGGTTTTTAAAAAATTGAAATTTTCTTAAATTTTTCAAATTTTCAAAAAAAAAAATGAGTAAAATTTTTAATGTTTGAAAATGAATTATTGATTGTTAAATAAGTGCAGAAACAAAGATTTCAAAGAATTACATTCTTCACGTAAATTAAAGAAATTCGTTAGAAAGGTACTATAACCCCTTAATTACTAGTATACCGTTCTTGGGTCATTTTCATTTTTCGGTGCCATTTGCTGTCCGTCAAAAAAAAATATATTTTTTTTAATTTTGAGCAACTTTAAATAAATTTACCTTTTGGTATCTTTATTAGCAGACAATTTCCAATACAGGAATTATAATTTTTAATAATATTTTTTGTTAAGAAAATGGGTTTTTTAGGAATGAGTTGAAGAGAAACGAAAAATACAGCTGTCCAAAAAATAAAAAACCGAAGTTGAACAACAAGAATTTGAATTTAGTAGTCAAATTTTCCACTCTGTCATATTTTGCAATCATGCTTCATACTATAAATTACATTCTAATAAGGTTAATTTAAATAAAAGTGAAAATTTTAGTTTTTTAACTAATATCATAGAGTTGACCAGAAATTAATGTCATATCTGTTACCATACACATTTTTACAATTTTTAAACCATGTTCATTGAATTCTGGAATGGTAACACTTTTATAGTACTGAAGCACATGGAAACAAGAAATAACAACAATCATTTTGAATGTTCAGTTTTCTTTAAAGGAAGCAGAAGTCTTTTATTAGTAAATATATTTTTATTGTGTCTGTTACCTTAATTACTTGCATAAAATAATTTTTTTATTAATTATTTCAGCTAGATAATTTAGTTTAGTGAGATTGTACTCTAAATCAAGTAGAATTTTTAATAATTTTGTAGAATTTTTTCCCCCACAATTTTTTTTTTCTTAAAATGTCATGTCTGTTACTTGTCATGTCTGTTACCATATTTAGTAACAGACATGACAAATCAGGTAAGACTTGACATGCTGTTTTTTTTTTTTTTTGGTAAAAATTCTAAAGATTTTTGGGTTTTTTTTTTCTTTTTAGAATGAATTTTAGTCAGAATGCAGAATTAATTGACCAAAAAAAAAAAAATTTTTTTTTGGATGTATCTTTCCACTAAATGAGATACCAACTAAACATACTTCTTTTTGTTCTAATTTATATTTGTTTCAATTCAATTAAATCAATTAATGTTTCATGCTTGCTGTAACAAGTCTTTTTGTATTATATAGTTTAGATTTTCAATATAGTTTTGAACTTATGTCTTTAATTCTATCTTTATGAAAGGTTTAATGAATAATTAATGCCAATATTACCTGAAAGTATATAAAATTTATTAAAAAAATTCTTATGTAAGCGTAAATTTGATAAGTTGTTTTTAAATACATAGATGGTTTAAAAGAGATAAATAAATCAAAATTATAAAACTATTTTTGTTTTCTTCATATGAGTATGGCACTCACCCCAGCATAGAAACAGAAAAATACTCTAGAGAACTGTAAATTTGCTACAGAAGTTCAATCTTTTCATTTTGGAGGCTCAAGAAAACAAGCTTCCTTACACACTGGGGTTTTGTATTTGAAAAGTTAAAAGATCCCGTTGCATTTTGTTCACCTTCAGAAAGCAATAAACATGGGCCTGCAGCAATTTGGGCTCATCTTCAGCCAATTCTTGATATACTGCTGCGAAAAAATGCACCAGAAGTTCAAACTTCTTTTTTTTTTTTTCTGATGGCCCTACAACGCACTATCGACAAAAGCATTTATTTTCTTTTAAACAAAAATATTTCCGAAAATTTCATAATAATATGGATCATGGTCTTTCTATGAAGTGGATCATGATAAGGGGGATGTAGATGGAGTGAGAACTGCTGTTAAGCGAAGAGGTGGCATAGCGTGAAGACATTCCTAATGTAAGGACACTATACAATATTTAAAAAAATAAAATGAAGATTAAAATTTATTTTGTGTCTGAAGAACATGTGGAAGCTTTCCTTCAGCCATACCAGTTTTAAAACGAACTATGCATATCCATCAAATATTTTCTTTAGGAAAGAGCAAGATGTCATTTTGAGATATGAGCTGTTTTTGCAGACAAAAAAATGTTTCCATATGATTTAATTTCAAAAATTTTGACATTAATAGAAAAATACAGCCATAATATTGAAAAAAGAAAAAACCAAACAACCACAAGAGCAATCCACTGAAAAGTTTTTATGTAATGATTTTCAAATAAAAAACATAAGAGATGGAAATTTTGTTTTTGGGGTGAAACTAGAAGGAAAAAAGTCGGTAAAATATTTTGTTTCAGAGATAATTAATAGGGAGGATAGTTTTTTTACTGTTAAATATTTGAAAAAGGTTTAGAACCATGCAGAATTTTACTGAGAAGATGACAATACGAAATTGAATAAGATGATATTGTAATGAAATTGCCAAATCCATGTCTTACTGGATCGGCAACTGCAATATTTCTTATTTAATGTAGGTTTAACACGGTATAATATTGAGTAATCATATTTACAAAAAATAAATACTCTTTTTAATCTTTGTGTTTAAATATACATCTGAATTTCAGCTTAAATAATCAGTACTAAAAGAAAATATATATACTTCACAGCATTATTGTACATTTTCATTACAGTATGTCATGTCTGTTACTTTATGTCATGTCTGTTACCATTCATAATTTTCATTTTAAAACTGTTAATGAGCATAATATCAATTTTATTAAAGTTTAATATAATGTCTCTTTATGTGACACATTAGTAAATAACAGAGTTTTGTTTCATTTTTGTTTGTATGATATTTTACAATAAGAAAATACTTGTCAAAATGCAATATTGGTAACAGACATGACAAAAAAAAATTCAAAAAATAATAATAATTAACTATCAATTTAAATATCTTTATTCAGTGCATAGAAAGACTCACTAGTCACATGGAATTCATGTTTATATTATTTTGTACTTAGCTTTGAGTAGTAAAATTTTAGGAAGTTTGTCCGGTAACAGACATGACAATTTTCATATTATTTGTTCAAAAGTGCCCCAACTAAAACAAATTTTAAAAAGAAACTACAAAAATTATTAAAATAGTGTAATATAAGTATGTTTGATTAATTATTTTCCAGAATTATACTTGATCCATAGATTTTTTTTTACAAATTTTCAAATGACACCTAACTTTGAAAAGGACCCTCTTACCTAATGTGGTGTGCTTGCGCAGAAAAATTTTGGGCTTTTATACAATGACGCAAGTCTGGCGCTCATGGACTTTTGGAATGCAAAACAAATTTTTCTGTCCCAAATTAATTCTATAAATAAATAAATATATTTAATGGCAAAACAACCTACTTGCTTTGCAGCTAAAGAGATAGATAACAGAAACAAAAACACAATCATGGTGACACCATACATTTTTGACACAGATAATAAGACACCTTTGGCCATAACTTGAATACCTATATTAAAACCAAAGACATATTCAGTACATCATGCTTCTTTACTACTTTTATATACAGTAAAACCCAAGATATAATGGCCCCCATTTGCCCTTGGGAATGTTTTAAATTTTTCTAATTTAAGAAAATCAGACTTGCCTAAACCCCAATTCCCTAGGTTCAGAAAATATAAACAGCGACATGTTGCTGTATGTTTTGAAAAAAAAAAAAGAAAAGAAATACGTTATGAAAATTAATGAACATTTTACAATCAGAAATGCGTAAGATCTGTACTCTGACATGAAAACCTTTTGTTTCTACGATATGTTTCTATAGTCGGTTCATACGTTCTACTATTATTATTTTTTTTTTATTGTTGCTTTTATTTGGAAAAAATAAATACTATTTTTAAATTTTTTTTAGCCATATAACATGCACTTTCTGAAAACAAGGACTACAGGAGAGTTCATAAATTTTACCTTTCACATATTTTTTACACAGTTGATATTTTACTATATAATTAGGTAGTCTCTATTTAACAGTCAGACACTATTATGTTATACCAGACTGTGTTAATATTTATCTCTTTGGTGTTTATTTTGAAGGATTGAACTGAAAAAGGGAAAATGCTTAGTTTTAAACTTTTCCCTTTTCAAAAGTTGGGGAAAGATTTTGAAATTTTTGCCCTGCATATAAATTGATCCCTTAACATTGTCCTCATTTTGGCAGTAAATTGCTTAACTCACACAAGACTATACTGCCATGGGCAGGTAAAGGGCAGTAACTGCAAATTTTTCGATTTTCATTTTTTTTGCATTTTTGGAATCTATGTTACATTAGTTTTATGGTACAAGCATCTTTTTTTTGGTTTCTGATGAAAAAAAACTGTTTTTTAACCAATGGTAATTAGCAGTAACTGCATTTTTCGTTACTTTGGGCAGGTAAACGGCAGTATCTGCATGTCTGCAGGATGAACATAATATGAATCGCTGTGCAAAACTTGCATCAAGCCGCAAAAACCGTTTTCCTTTGTACCTAAACTGAGCGAAAGTAGGGGTGCCCTAATAGGAGGTCACGGGAGGTCATTGGTTGCACTTGAATGTTCCCAAGGGGGTGTTTTATTCCTTTTTGGGGTGAATCAGTGTTAATATCAATGCAGACTTAAGTGATATAAATTGGCGTTACCACTTGGCGATATATCACCAAGCTTTTGGTCGCCAAGTGCTTGTCGCCAACTTGGTGACCTATCGCCAAATTGGCGACAAATTTGGCGAAAAAAATTATTTTATGAGTTTGGGTTCAATTTAGCGCTATTGGCGGTATTTTGCGAAAAATCCACTGAATGATGCTAAAATCGGCGATATTTAGAAAATGAATCGTTGTAAATCATTTTTTGCATTGTTTCGTGGCACATTAGGGGCGTAAATGTTTGAATTGTTATCTTGCTCATTCCAAGCACTATTTTAACACTTAAGGCATCTACTAAGAAATTTACACGTAAAAGGAAGTAGTGTGGGGTCCATACCAGATTTTTTTCTTTCAAATAAAGTTTCTCTCCACTAGCAGACAATATTTTTCACGATTTCAAAGATACACAAGCCAAACTTGGCAGACGACAAACAAAAATGCAACAATGAAATGATTTTATTTACATTGTTTTGTTTTCTTTTAATTACAGTTGCTTTCATACTAACAGACGATAGTTTTTGCAGTTCAATCTCTAGCTGTTGCATTTTTAATAATACTATGAAAAAAAAAATCGTCAGCACAACAAGCATTTCAAGCTCTCTTTTTCTCAAAGTGATTTCTTGTTTTGATGCAAAATACAAAGCATTAACTGATTTGTAGTAATTTTAAAACATCTAGTGTGAACGCCACACTACTTCCTTTTACGTTTAAATTCCATAATAAATGCCTCAAGTGTTAAAATAGTGCATTAGAGTGAGCAAGATAACAATTCAAACATTTACACCCCCATGTTGTCACGAATCAATGCAAAATAATGTTTTACAATGATTTATTTTCTAAATATCGTCGATTTTAACATGATTCAGGGAAGTTTTCGCAAAATGTGCCCAATAGAGCCAAATTGAATCCAAATTTTTAAAAAAATCTTTTTTTCGCCAAATTTGTCGCCAACTTTGCGGTAAACACTTGGCGACCAAAAGTTTGGCGATATATCGCCAAGTGGTTGCATCAAATCATATCACTCAATCTGCATTGAAATTAACATTGATTTACCCCACAAAGGAGTAAAAGACCCCCTTGGGAACATTCGAATGCAACCACAAGGGGATGTGCACAACTAGACCACCCTCAGAGCCTACATACCAAACTAGAAGCTACTACGGCAAAAAGTTTTTGAGTTATGCGATATACATACATACAGTAGAGTCTCGAAAATCCGAGGTAATTGGGGCTCATGCCACCTCGGATTACTGAAAACTCGGATTATCCGGAAAAAATTCTTAACAGTAGAAACGTAACACTTTTCGATCATCATTAGTGAGATAAACTTAATTTCAAGTCGTTTCACATATCAAGTAATTATTTCCAAAGCATATTGTAACGAGTCCGTAGCACCTTCAACTTTCTTCAAATGAGCATTCCAATCTTGAGGAAGTAACTATAAATTTATTTACAAGTATTTACACTATTTACAATATGAGCAGGAAATAATTGCTAAACATCCAGCAATTAGGTAGCAAAACAGTACACTGTACTCTCAACAGTAACTCAGCACCACGTATCAAACGTGAACAGTAATTAAGCAATTACAAAAGCAAAACAACCATTCGCCAAGCGAACGAAAACGAGTCACCAGATCAAATCTGAAAACAACTGACTGCCTAAAAACTGTGTTCAAGGCTATTTATACTCGGAAGGAACATTCTAGCAAAATCCGGAGCATTCTGTTTCATTCATAACATTACGTAATCCATTCAAGAAACTTCTAGTAATAAAAAGAAAAAGAAAAAAAGAAAACACTCCGAGCGAAAAATGTCTTCACGCTTATTAAATGCAGGGCAAGTGTAAAAACTACAAAACGTTACAGGGCCGGTATACAAGTGATAAAAGTGATATCTTCAGATACTTTTGCAACATGACGTCAGATAAAACCAAAACTAATGAAAATGATGCAAGGCAGGAAAAACAACAACTATTTACAAGATTTGTAACATTGCCCCCTTCCCAAGGACTGCACGTCCCGGGCAGTACAATCCCCAGAAAGGAAGCAAGGGAAAATTTACAGATGCACACATTACATGATGACCAATCATAAACATGATAAACAATAACAATGAGAACATGAAAGAAATAATAACATTGATGAAGTAATATTACAGACAATTAAAGGCAAAAGTTATATACAAAATTTACAAACAAATTACCATGGTAGCTTTAGATTTACTTTACGAACTATGGCCATAGTATGGGGCTAGCCGATCATAATGTACAACCCTAGGTTTTGAATGTGATGACTTCTGGATCCTCACTACGACGTCGTTCAGCCGGTGGAGGACTGTGTAGGGTCCATCCCAATGCGACTGCAATTTGGGTGACAGACCTTTACGTCGGATGGGATTCCATAGCCATACCTTGTCACCTTCTTGAAAGTCATGGCCAGTGGACCTTGTGTCGTATCGGGTCTTCATCTTCTCCGTCGCGATGTTGATTCGCTCCCGTGCGAAGTGATGAACGTCTTCCAACCGGGCCTGGAGATCCTGGACGTACTCCTCAGGCGATGAAGGCGCATCTGGAGGGAGACCGAAGACGAGATCACAAGGTAGCCGAAGCTCTCGGCCGAAGAGCATCTGTGATGGGGAATATCCGGTGGTCTCGTGGACAGCACTGCGGTAGGCCAGCAGGAACAGAGGAAGTTTCTTGTCCCAATCCTGTTGATTTTTGGAGACCATAAGCGAGAGATTATTAAGGATTGTCCTGTTGAATCTCTCCACCATGCCGTCCGATTGTGGGTGTAGTGGTGTCGTTCGAGTTTTCTCAATTTTGAGGATTTTACATAGGCCCTTAAACACAGCAGAGATGAAGTTTCTTCCCTGATCGGAATGGATCTGCAAAGGTGTCCCATATCTCGAGATCCAATGCTGGACTAGAGTCTCTGCTACAGTGGTAGCTTCTTGATCCGGAATGGAATATGCTTCGGGCCATTTGGTGAAATAGTCAATGGAAACGAGGATGTATTTGTTCCCATCAGTAGTTTTCGGTAGAGGACCAAGAATGTCGATCCCGATTCGTTCGAAAGGAGCTCCTACGTTGTAAAGATGTAGCTTCCCGCGGCTTCTTCTCTTCGGTCCTTTACGGGCAGCACAGGCGTCACAAGAATGACACCACTTCTCCACGTCATCCTTCGCCTTGCTCCAGAAGAAGCGCTCTCGAACCTTGTGGAGGGTTTTCAGGATACCAAAGTGTCCTCCAGTCGGACTACTGTGCAATTCCTTTAGAACGTCTGGAATTCTTGATCTGGGAAGGAGTAACTGCCATTTGAATGCTTTACCATCGTCAGATTCCCATTTCCGATACAGGACGCCATTTCGCAACTGGAGAGATTTCCATAGAGCCCAGTATCTTTTCGTTGCAGGACTGTAGATAGAAACGTCTTGCCAACTAGGTCGCCGACTGTCCTTTTCCATTAACTCTATGATAGGCTTTAGGTCTGGGTCTTCAAGCTGATCTTTTCTAACTTGGTCGTCACTCCATGGATCAGGATCTGAAGATGATGAAGTAGCAGTAACTTGACAGGCAGTAGGGATTGTCGTCCCGTACTGTTTCTCAATTCGGGAGCAATAATGGCAGTTCTCGGAACAAGGTCTTCTTGATAATGCGTCAGCATTACCGTGTGACAAGCCTTTTCGGTGCTTAATCTCGATGTCATATTCCTGGAGCCGCTGTATCCACCTGGCTACCTGGCCCTCTGGATTCTTGAAATTCAACAGCCAAGTTAAAGAGGCATGATCAGTCCGGAGCAGGAATTTACGGCCGTAGAGGTAATGATGGAAATGTTCTACAGCTTTAACTATGGCGAGCAATTCCTTTCTCGTGACACAATAATTTCGCTCCGACTTGGATAAGCATTTGCTCCAGTAGGCGATGACATGTTCGTTACCGTCTATTTCTTGAGATAAAACAGCTCCAACGCTCTCGTGGCTCGCATCAGTGTCAAGTATGAAGGATTTTTCAGGCTGAGGATAAGAGAGAATAGGCGTTGATGTTAAAGCCTCCTTCAGCTGTAGAAATGCATCCTCGCATTCTTTGGACCATTCAAATTTCTGTTTGCTCTCCGTCAGCTTATGCAAAGGTCGTGCAATGTTGGAAAAACCCTTCACAAACTTCCTGTAGTACGTGCAGAGCCCCAGGAAACTTCGCAGCTGATGGACATTTTCGGGGCGGCTCCAATTCTTGACTGCAGATACCTTATCCGGATCTGTTCGCACACCCTCAGAAGAGATAATGTGACCAAGGTAGTTCACCTCACGGCGGAACAAATTACATTTGGACGGGCTTAACTTCAGGTTGGCTTCCTTAAGCTTTTGCAGCACCTTCCTAAGATTAGCCAAATGTTCCTCAAAACTGCGTCCTATGATGATGATGTCGTCCAAGTAGACAAGACAGGATTCATAAGAAAGTCCTCGTAACACTGACTCCATAAGACGCTCGAACGTGGCTGGTGCATTGCAGAGGCCGAACGGCATCACTTTAAACTGCCACAAGCCTTGTCCGGTTGTAAACGCCGTCTTCTCTCGGTCGTCGGGGTGTATCTCCACCTGCCAGTAGCCGCTCTTTAAATCCAGGGTCGAAAACCACTTGTGTCCGGAAAGGGTGTCCAGAGTGTCATCGATCCGTGGAAGAGGGTAACTGTCCTTCTTGGTGATGTCATTCAGGCGTCGGTAGTCAACACAAAATCTGGTGGAGCCGTCTTTCTTTCGGACCAAGACGATAGGGGATGCCCAAGGACTGGATGAGGGTTCGATGACGTCATTCTCCTGCATCTCTTTCAAGAGGATCTCAACCTCTTCCTTCTTGGCGAACGGTAGTCGTCTTGGATGCTGCTTGATAGGGGGATGATCTCCAGTGTCGATCCTATGCTGCGTTAAACTCGTGCGACCAACATCCTCGGATGTAGATGAAAACACCTGCTTGAAGTTGTCCACCAATTTTTCCGCAGCGTATCTTTGATCCTTCGATAATGCTGCACTCCCAATTAATTTCGAAGTCAAGGACTCGGAAGACACAGTCTCGGAGGAATCAATTCTTCTGATGATGCAGTTTACGGGAGTACAAGTTGCCAACACTTCTCCTTTCTTAATATTCCTCGGTCTTTCACTCACATTGGCGACTCTCACAGGAACTGCATTCCTTGAAAGGTCCACAAGCGTAGATGCCACTAGTACTCCTTTTGGGCTATTACTCTGGTTAGGATATTCAATGAGGCCGAATTTAAAGCTGTTGTTTTCCTTGAGGGAGCCAGGTATTAGTACTTCTGATCTAGAGGGAATCGATAAATCTGTTTGGGCTATTATTTGATGAGCGGATTTTAAGTTATTTTCGGTGTTGAAAATTGCTATGTCTTCCCTCGTCGAGTGCAGCTCATTATTTTTAAAGTCGATAGAAAAATCAAATTTTCTCAAAAAGTCCAGTCCGAGAATGAAGGGATCTGTAATGTCAGCGACGAATGCCGTGTGATGGTAAGTGGCGCTCCCGAACATTATTTCTAAGTTCACTTTTCCTTCAATCTCGATTTTGTCACCTGTCACAGTTTGGAGAGTAACGCAGGGCGGCGTCCATAAGATCTTGAGTCCAAATTGACGAGCCACATCAGTCCTAATGATGGTAACGTTGGCTCCTGTGTCCACAATCATTTCGCAGGGAAACCCATTCACATATGCGTAAATGAAGAGTCCGTTGCAGCCGCCACTTCTTGGGGAAATCTGGAAAACTTTGGGAGACGTCTTCTTTTCTTGGCGAGCTTCGCAATTCCTTCGTACGTGGCCCTCACCGCCACATTTCCAGCACTTCAGTGTTTGTCCACCTTGGTCTTTGCGAGCCGCAATCTTCTTCAGGGTCCCCGACATCTCTTTGATTTGTCGCTCAATGTCCGAGAGACGAGTTGAGTTCAAATCTTGGGCACTCACTTCCACGCCCCTGGTCGAATGGCGATCCTTGCGGGACATTTGCTGTGCAGCCTCGAACTTCATTGCGTAAACCAGACCGGATTTAAGATCCTTAATGTCCGCCATCCGGAGAGCCGTCTGAACTTCTGGATTTCGCACTCCATCTATGAAGTAGTTCAGGGCCAGGCTATCGCGAACACCCGAAGGACAGTCCGAGAAGGCGAGATGGGAAAGCCTCTCAACGTCTGCTGCAAAAACTTGCAAAGTCTCTCCAGCCCTCTGGAGTCGGGATTTCAGCTGAAGTTGGCTGAATTCTTTTTGGCATGATTCGCCAAAGCGAAGCTCCAAGGCCGATGATAAGGCTTCGAAGTCACGGTGCTTGTCCTCTGGGAAGGTCTGTAGTATATCAGCTGCATCCCCTCTCAGCGAGGCTGCAAGTTGACAGGCTTTCGTGGAAGAGTCCCAGGAGTTTGCTTCTGCAACGATGAGGAACTGCTTCTTGTAAATATTCCACGAGGTCTTCCCGTCAAACGTGGCCAGTTTGATGGATGGACGAGAAGTTCCAGCTGCAGCTACACAGTCACTTGAGTTGTTGCAGGATGCTGATAACTTTGATTCAAGTTCTTTAATTTTCTTTTCCACATGGTTTTCTACTGTGGTGATTCGATTCTCAACGCTGTCTGAGTTGTTGCAGGATCCTGATAACTTTGATTCAAGTTCTTTAATTTTCTTTTCCACATGGTTTTCTACTGTGGTGATTCGATCTTCTAGAGCCTCCACTTTATTTTCCATGTTGATAAATTTAGTTTCCACCAAACTTTTCATTGACGTTAGATCGCTCTTAATTTCTTCTTGACTTGAAGTTATGCTAGCGGTTAAATCACTCTTTAATTGTTCTTGATTAGTAGCCAGATCATTTTTTAACTGTTCTTGATTAGTAGCCAGATCATTTTTTAACTGTTCTTGATTAGTAACCATAATCGCCATATCATTCTTAACAGCGTTGATAGCATCAAGGAGTTTTTGCAGTTGTTCCTCCATTGCTCGAGTAATCACCATAAAATTCTGAAGTCAAAAAGTCCTCAGGAAGAAAAGTCCAAGTTCACAGAAAGTTCCAAGAAAGTCCTTGAAGATGCCCCACGTTGGGCGCCAAAATTGTAACGAGTCCGTAGCACCTTCAACTTTCTTCAAATGAGCATTCCAATCTTGAGGAAGTAACTATAAATTTATTTACAAGTATTTACACTATTTACAATATGAGCAGGAAACAATTGCTAAACATCCAGCAATTAGGTAGCAAAACAGTACACTGTACTCTCAACAGTAACTCAGCACCACGTATCAAACGTGAACAGTAATTAAGCAATTACAAAAGCAAAACAACCATTCGCCAAGCGAACGAAAACGAGTCACCAGATCAAATCTGAAAACAACTCACTGCCTAAAAACTGTGTTCAAGGCTATTTATACTCGGAAGGAACATTCTAGCAAAATCCGGAGCATTCTGTTTCATTCATAACATTACGTAATCCATTCAAGAAACTTCTAGTAATAAAAAGAAAAAGAAAAAAAGAAAACACTCCGAGCGAAAAATGTCTTCACGCTTATTAAATGCAGGGCAAGTGTAAAAACTACAAAACGTTACAGGGCCGGTATACAAGTGATAAAAGTGATATCTTCAGATACTTTTGCAACATGACGTCAGATAAAACCAAAACTAATGAAAATGATGCAAGGCAGGAAAAACAACAACTATTTACAAGATTTGTAACAATATCTTAATATATCTCTAGTAGTTAAAGAATATTTCATGACACTTGATGAATGCTTTTGACACCAACCTCTCAATACATTTTTTACTACTTTATTGTGAGTACAAAATAAAATTTTCCAATAGCAAAAGGTTCTTATTTTCAGATTTTAATGCAAATTATCTTTTTAGCTATTGAAGATAGACCTTAAAATGTCATTAAAAGAGCCTCGGATTAAGCGGAACCTCGGACTTTTGCGACTCGGATTTTCGAGACTCTACTGTACATACAAACATACATACATACGTACATACATACGTACATACAGACGTCACGAGAAAACTCGTCGTAATTAACTGGGGCATGGTCGAAAAGGATATTTCGGCTGTTTATATTGTTACAAATCTTATAAATAGTTGTTGTTTTTCCTGCCTTGCATCATTTTCATTAGTTTTGGTTTTATCTGACGTCATGTTGCAAAAGTATCTGAAGATATCGCCTTTATCACTTGTATACCGGCCCCGTAACACTTTGTAGTTTTTACACTTGCCCTACATTTGATAAGCATGAAGACATTTTCGCGCTGAGTGTGTTTTTCTTTTCTTTTTACTAGAAGTTTCGTGAATGGATTGTTCAAATTATGAATGAAACAGAACGCTCCGGATTTTGCTGGAATATTGTCGTAATTTCGTTCTCGAGTATAAATAGCTGGCCTTGAACACAGTCAGTCAGTTCTTTTCAGATTTGATCTGGAGACTCGTTTTCATTCGCTTGGGCGGATGGTTGTTTTGCTTTTGTAATTGCTTAATTACTGTTCACGTTTGATACGTGGTGCTGAGTTACTGTTGAGAGTACAGTGTACTGTTTGCTGCCTAATTGCTGGATGTTTAGCAATTGTTTCCTGCTCATATTGTAAATAGTGTAAATACTTGTAAATAAATTTATAGTTACTTCCTCAAGATTGGAATGCTCATTTGAAGAAAGTTGAAGGTGCTACGGATTCGTTACAATATGTTAGTAGGTACATATGCACGTACTGATAGGTCGAAAAAACTACTCAACACTCATTCGGGAGTGAGCAAAATCAAAATTTAGACCAAATTTTGAGTGAAATTTTTTTTGTGATCACAATACTTCTTTTACTAAGTAAAAGGAAGTAAAAATGGCTGAAGAATCATCAAGTTTCGCTTCATATTTTACATAATACAATACAGTTTCATTATAATTTTTAATTATATTTCGCGTTCGTTTATATTAAATCTATATCAAGTGGATACACATTATTTATGTATATTTTTAAATAAAACATATCATTCACAATGCAATAATATATTTTTCGTAATAACATATCTACTCTCTACTCCGCATGTTGTCGAATATGTAAATACTGGACATTTAGTAGCATACTGTGCAGTTACTGCCGACTGCCAGTCAATTCCGCATGACAGTTAGAGTGAAAAAGGCAGGTAAACGGCAGTATCTGCTTTGCCTCTCTCTGCGCATGCAAAATCAAAATTCAATCGATTACCCAAAAAATATATCGGTGTAAACATATAGTATCGCCTATGTTTGAAGTTCAATGTTTCATAGATGTTTGTGGGAAATCAAAAACACGTTTCTTCAAATATCTCGAAAACTCATTCTTGCAGATACTGCCTTTTACCTGCCCGTGGCAGTATATAGGTTGATTGGTTTCAAGCAATATTTACCAGGAATTTTGCTGATAAGATGGACAGCTCTGATTCCCCTCAATGACTGAATCCCAAACTGCTTACTAGAACTAGGATCTAAATCTGGCAAACTAAAAATGAAGTGAGGAAAACTTCAATAAACAGTATAAAACATTAAATTTTTAATATAATTACATAATTTAAAACTTCTAAATGGTTATTTTTCAACAGTTTACACTACTGCAGAGATTCAGTACCCTCAAGCAGTTTGTATCAGATTTTGGAGCAGATAAAATACACTATTCAAAACAATTAACGAATATTGAGGTGCTGGATGGATATAAGGAACTGCTTTGATATACCCCCCCCCCCCAAATCGAAAATTTGGCGACTTTTTTTCTTGCCAAGCAAAACGCATGCATTTTGTTGTTGCCACAAAAAAAATGCTGCCTCAAAACTTTAAAAAAACTCAAAAAAAAATGGTACAAAACACAAGAAAATACTAAATTTGGCAACTGCAAAAACCTAAACGCTGAAGAAACCTAAATTGGCAACCCCAAAATAAGAAACAGCAAACCTAAACAGTCCGTAGGGAGTGCAAGATTTGGTGCGTAATTTTTGGGGGGTATATCAAAGTTACACTGGGTATAGCAACTATAGAATGGTTCAAATTATAGATATATGATCGATAGATGAGATAGGCTATACAGGCAAAAAATGACATGTTTGGAAGGAAAAATGCATTTCATTGATTAGTTGGTTGTAAGAAAAAACACAGTATATTTTTATGCGAAAATAAATTAAAAATGCGTTTTGTTGCAAAAAAAAGCATTTAGAGTGTAGGATATGGCTTCTCCAGATCACCAGCAATGTAGAACAACTTGCTGGGATTGAGATATAGGGTCTACGAGATTATTAATGAGGAGCTGGAGTATTCTGTTCCACTACTACAGAAGAATTTTTTCATGTTTTTTGGAAGTTAGAGAGAGCGATTGGTTGTTAGTAAATCTTCTGTCTTGATGTCCCAAACATATTCTATTAGCTTTGTGTTCAGAGAGCATGCTGACCATTCCACTTCTATGATTTCACGCTTGAAAAGAAAATCATCCACGGAGCTATCACAATTTGGCCTGTAGTTGTCGTCCTTTAGCATGAAATCATCTCAAATTCTTCAGAGTAAGGGACTACAATAGGGAAAAGGATCTCATCCCTACATCTCTAAGCCATCAGAGCTCCATTTTAAATGATATGGAGATCGGTGCACTTCAATGAAGGTTTCAGCATAGACCATCAAATATTGATCATCAAATCTGCTCCATCGGTGCACGAATGCACTATTAGTTGCTGTGCATTATTAACACTATTAAAACATTACGTAAAAGAACGAGCATAAAAGTTTTCAACAATTAAATGGGCAGACATAGAAGTATATTTTTTGCTTTTGAAACATGTCAACTTTTATACTTACCTCAATAAGGTTATGGCAAAATCCAGACACATCCATGGATTTCGCAAATATGAATAAGAACCAAATATAAATCCTCTACTCAAAGACTGATATAAAACTTCAGTTACATAAAAAAGAAATGTTATCCGCCTGAAATAAGTAGAAGAGAAAATCGTCATATATATTTACAGTACATAGAAAAAAGTGCAAATAAATTACTAATAATGATATAACAATCAATGTTTAATAGATGTGCATACATTAAATACACTGACTTACTGATAAAGTAATGGAACAGATTGCGGGACAACTAATTCTGCAACACTTATAAGAACTACAGCCATTATAAGCAGATCATAAATTCTTAACTGAATTAGGGAAAATTTAAGAAGTAGAATAATATTTTTTATACATTCAAAAGTCGAACCTTAGACAATCTAAATAGTATCTAAAAAAAAGGAACTAAAAGATATTTCCATATGCAACAGAGAGTAAATATATTATACCTTAGCAAAATATAAGTCAAAATAGATGTTAGAAATAAAAAATGGCAATAAAAATTGTATGCCCGTTAAAAAGTTATAAAGTAAGCAGCTTTTGAATGGATTAATATATACAGGGTGGTTAAAAAAATGACAAATTTTCAAAAAAATAACTATTTAGATTTTAATCTGTTTTGATTGAAGATTAATTTGAAGAGAAAAATGTCGAGTTTTATAAAGTCTCCTTTCCTGTTACATGAGCTAAACTGAATTTCAAATAATAGCAGTTGATGCTCGTAAAAATTTTGGACAAATCTAATTCCCCTGCAGACATATGCTGTGCACCCAAAGATCGACTATAATAAAACCGTGAGATGGCACCTATCAATCAAATGAGAAAAAGAGTCCATTCGTTAAAATAGGTGGAGAAGGAAAAAATTGACGTGTGCCATGTTTGTAAGTTTAGCGAAATTTTGGCGATGTGACGTTTTTTGTATAAGATGAAATGATTCTTTGACCGAAATAATGAGGCCAAAAAAGAGGCAAACCATTCTAAATTTATTGTCTGCAACATTTCTTTTACTGCATTGTAATTTATTACAATATAAATTGCAGTAAATATCTTGAGTGAGAGAATTTGATTTTAAATTTATAGTTTGCTGGTTAATTTCTGTTGATGTTTATTGTTTTTATTATCATTGAGAAGAATAACGTACGAAATTTCGGTGAGTAACACTTTTTTAGAATCAATTGAATTTTTTTACAAAAAAGTGCTCCAAATATATTTTCGCTATGTGTTTATTTAATATTGAAATGTAATTTGCAGCAGCTACTGCTTTTGGTGGCGGAAAAGTAAAAAATAGCAAATTTTACGTTCTTCATTGTAACCCTGCTCTCGCCAATTTTTAATTAAAATAAAATATCGGAGGCGTTGCTATCTTTGACCAATGGCTGTTCGAAGAGGTAAAACCCAGGCCCACCCACTTTCTTACACTATGACCTGTCCAATGAGACATCTGTCTGGACATCACAAAATTAAAATATTTTAACCTCTTTGATTGATTTCTTAAAATGGGTGGAGTATTCAAGCTATGCTACAACCAATAACACATTTGTGAATTCGTTCTTTAGTTTTCCTCTACCATATCACCCCTTCAGAAAAATGAACAATTCTAAAAAAAGGAGGAGTCAAGTGCCATCTTGTCAAAGCCAGACTTTATTTTTTATGAATCTTTATTTTAGTTTGTAAAAAAAATACATTATTTTAAATAGAAATGTAAAATTGATCTGGAATACCTGCGTTCAATACTTTTCATGTGGGTACACATTTCATTTTCAGTCATTCTTTTCGTAATACTCTATATTGGATTACATTTCACTTGAAATAGAACATAGTTTTGTTTGCAGTTAGTTAACCAAGTTTCACCCTTTACTAGTTAGAATGATCAGATACAAAGAAACATATTCTAGCGAATGCTCCAAAAATACTCTTTTTTTCTTTTACACGTTCACAACAGATGAAAACAAACAAATAAAAAAACTTCTGAATAAATTATAGCAAGTTGTCTGTATTCCAAATTTCCAGTTCGCCAAAACATAAAAGGGAATAGTGATTCTTTGAACAAGATGAGGTGCTAAAATCTTTATGGCCAAAGAAGAGTAAACAAACCCAAAATTCTGGCAACAGAAAACTTGGTTAAAGCATTAAAGAGGTTCTCCAAATTCATTAAAATTCATCACAATTCTCCAGTAGCATTGTAGAAAAACCCTTTTGTACGTTCCTGGCCGATGCACAACGTACCTAAATTTTACGGAAAATTTGTCAAGCATATCGTCAGTGCTAAATTTGGGAAGAAGATATTTGGGAGAACTGGGCTTTTTAAATGGTCGACAGATTTTTATCAATCTAAAAGCGGTAAACTTAGAAAACTTAGCTTTAACTTAAAAAGTTTTTTAATGCACCCACTAGCATGCAAGCAAGTTCTGCTTGGGACCTGCCGGCATGCCCCACCTAGAGCATGCTACTCAAGAAGCACCATGCCCTTTTTCTAACCTGGGGAAAGTCGAGCACTGCATAATTATTGCTGCTTCAAGGTTTTATTGTATTTTTATTACAAGCTGGTTTTGAGCCCTTTAGATGGCATGAAAATAGAAAGGATACTCATGAGTTGTAAAAGCAATTGCTGCTCTTCGAACAGGGTTGTATGGCTCAAAAAAATACAAGGTACGCCATCGATTGTAACGATGTATATAAATCTCTCCAAATCTTTTTGTTAGCACACAAAATGTCTGCAAGAAAAGAAAGAGATTTCTGTTAGAAATAAAATTTTATCATTTTTTCCTCATGAAAGAAACTTTACAGGTTATTTCTGAATTTCAAATTTTAAACATTTCTCAAAAAATAAAACACATGGAAATAAATAAGATTTATCAGGAAAAAAATGATAATAAATGCAAACACAAAAGAGCCAATAAAACATTGAGGTCAGTGGCTTGTTGGCTTCCTTCAAATCCATAAAACATGAGCAGTGTATAAAAATTTTTAATGTAGCGCAAATATCCTGGTGTCATGGAGGATTTTAGCAGTCAAAAAGTAGGATATTTCTGAAAAAAGTAGAACATTTTAGCAAAAAAAACTAGTATTTTATAAAAGATATTCAAAACAATTAATAAATAAATTTTATGTTCTTAGCTTTTCAGTAGTCAGTACACAGAGATAAGCAAAAGAATTTAAAAAAGGACACTATTTTGAATGGATTAGCTACATTATACATTCTTTTCAGGTTAACTCATAGCTTCGTAAGTGGGTTATTGAAAGAAAATTAATGTTCAGCTATTAGTTGAATCATATCTTTGAAAAGTAAGTCACCAATTTTGATGAATTACTGCTAA
Organism: Uloborus plumipes; assembly: GCA_038373865.1. NCBI lineage: Eukaryota > Metazoa > Arthropoda > Arachnida > Araneae > Uloboridae > Uloborus > Uloborus plumipes. The sequence goes on from JAXGGA010001005.1 coordinate 126,608, forward strand.
TAAGCATGGATTCAGAAGATGGTAATGTAGAAACAATGAATTCCTAATTAATAGAGCAATAGTCATCAGTAATCTACATCTAATGAATTAAATAACTCTGTATGGTGTATGTAATTGCTAATCCCTGTAGCGGAAACAGAGCAACATCATTGCAGATACATCAGAAAGTCTGCAGATTATTTCTTAGCTGGGAGAGACGAAAAAAATCTGAAATTCAAGCGAGTGAAGATACTAGTACCATATTTTCTGGGACATAATCAGGCCCGTCATTTTAAGTTTTTCCTGGGGGGGGGGGAGTGAAAGGGTGCAAACACCATGCAGTTTCATCAGAAAATAACAAAAACCACGCCCATTTACATGTATATACATAATACATTGATTTTTTAGCAATCTTACTTTTTGGGGAGGGAAGTTCCAATACCAGTTTTCAATTTTTTTGAGATGATTAGATAGATTAAAGCTCAATGTGGAACTTTTTAAAATTGAAGCTTATTTTTGGAAGTGTTTGATGACTTTAAGAGACTTGTGGTACCCCTCTGAAACAGTCGGAAATTGAAGCTTTCAGTAGGCAATTTTTAGCTACCTTTGGTGACACAAAGAGGGAAGATTCGAAGACTCTCCTGAAATGTTTCAAAGCTAAAGCTTCACGTTAGATTATGTTGGTAATGCATCCTGGGCTCTCAAACGATATGTTTCATAATAGAAGTCAATTTCAGGTTATCTCTGGAAGAAAGGATTTGGAGAGACCGGTGGTCCACCTCTCAGAGCTTTATGATACCGTCAGCTGGGGTAAGATTGGCCCTTTGAGGGTAACATTGGCCCAAAGTTAGAAAAAGTTTTGTTGTCCCGTATTGTAATCATAATGATGAGTTATCGGCCCAGACAATGCCTTACTTGATAGGTAGCACCACTGGCTTTACTGTTCATGAAGTGGAGGTTATTTCTATATATCATATTCACTCCAGTGCTGCTCCATCTTCACTTTGAGAAAGTGGTAAAATTTGTTCTCTCAACTTTTACTTGTGAACGCTAATTCTTGAAGAGCTACTTGTAGGTAAGTGTATAACAATATCATATATTCAATTGTTTCAAGTATTTTTGGTGTAATAATGCTGTTACCTTTGTTATTTACAAAATAATTCGATTTTATTATTTCATGACAATTTTGGCCCAGAGTTGGGGTAACTTTGGCCCAAGATGGTGGCTGTCCTAAAGTTACCTCAAGGTACAATTTTTTCGATATAAAACTTGATTGGTACCTATTTTATAAGCAGATTGTTTAACAAAACCACTTAAAATGTTTTTATTATTATTTTAAGCACTAGTTTTTAGCTTTTTATTTTAAGCACACTGGATTTTTTTCAGGAAAAATGCCGAGAAATCGGATAAAACCTCTTGGTACCAGAAATTAGGCCAATTACAAACCAGAAGTGTTAGAGGAGTGTTTAGAGGCTATTAAGTCTGGTGCCTTAACCCAAAGAGCTGCAGAAAACATGTATAATATACCTAGGTCTACAATAAAAAACAAACTTAAAGGGATTCATTCAAAAAATGTGGGACGTGCAAGAATCTTTAGTGATGAAGAAGAGCATGTTTTCAAACAACATTTAATAAAAATTGTAGACTATGGCTTCCCTGTAATTGAATTGGATTTTTATTTTTGTACAATACAATATTTTTCCCTAAAATGAAGTTTGTTTCATTTATTCCTATTTCTACCCATTTCATGGATGTTTTTGAATTAAAAGCAGGCAAAACAACAAACTAATGTGTCTGGTGGTAATTTTATCTTGTCTAACTTTAGCCCAACCTATACTAATCGCAGGTTTTATATGGTTTAAAAGTATGGGACAAAGTTTCCCCAATTCAAGGCAATTTTGGCCCAAACATTAAAAAAATGCAGTATAATATTGCAAAATGATTGAGAGGTCTCAATATGGTTTTAATTTAATGATACATGGTTTGTTTACACAGTAAGATGTATTAAAAACTAATATAATCAATGTCAAAAGACATATCGCTGATAAAACTATTACAAATCTTTAGATTTGGGCCAATGTTACCCTAGCTGACGGTACATTTAAGTTTTTAGAGACGTTTAGTGTTAAGGATCCCAACAAAAATTTGAAAAATTGAAAACTTATAAGTACAATTTTAGACTATCTTTGGTAGTAAAATTAATCGAAGGGCACTGGTTCAGCCTCTAGCTCGGATGTTCTCCCCTCGTTTAGGATTTTTCCTCCGGAAATTATTTGTGAAGAAACGCCAACCAAATTTTGTTTTATTTTATTTTTTTGATTTTGGGACGTTCCCGGACTTTCCTTATTATACCCCCCCCCCCCCCAAATGATTGCCAGGATATAATCCAAAAATAGCATGTTTTTGCATCTTTTTTTAATTTAGCGTCGTATTAAAAGCATATCTTGGTGATGATTTAGATTTCATGATTAATCTAATGTCGATTAATCTTGCAGACTATTTTTTTGTAGTCCGGACTTCTGAGAGAAATTCTGCTGCTCGGAAACAAATTAGAACATGCAATCATTATCTTCAAAAATTTTGATCATTGGCAATTTCAGTTTGTGGGAATTTTAAAACTAACCAGTGAAAAATTTAACCAGTGAGTAATTTAAAGGTTGCACCATACATATGAAACATTGATGAAAAGCAGAGTTTAAATGAGAAGTTCACTGAACTCTTCTACATTATTATTTCCCTATAAATGTAGGGGAAGAGGGCCAAGTTAGCTCCCCTTTCCCTTTGATTACCATCAATTTCTGTGGTCAACGGAACTATTGCTGTTCCCCGAAAATAAATTTGTTGCTTCATATCTAGAGAAATTCAGAACCAGCTAAAATTTTTTTAATCTTTTGCTGCATCATGAAATAGCACCCGGTTATTGCACCTTAAAAGGCTATAAAACTGAACCTCAATATGCACCACACAACACGGAGAGTTGCACAACATATGTAGCTCTAAACAAAATAACAATGATGGTTATTCTAGTTTTAAAATTTCAAAGCTCACATTTTCAGTAACTTTGGAATCAACTTCTTTTAAAGGTATTCCTATTGCTTCGATCGTTGTTAATTTCTCTTTAAGCATTCTCTTTTTCTAATAGAAGCTCAACTAAGCAGGACATATCAAATTGCTTCCTAAACTGAATTTGTTGAATTTTTCAAATAAAATTTCGAATCGAAAACCTTAGGATTTCCCTCCCTTTTATTAGGCGAAGTGTTGCCAGATCTGTAACTAAACACAAGAACACAACATTTCTACTTTTTCTACGTTTTTGCTGATTTCACGTTGTTTAAAGATTGAATTAATTTTATTTTTAAATATTTCATTAGCAAATTGTTTTTTTTTTTACAGCAAAAAGTAGTTTTCATTGATAATCGTTCGCTGATAATTTGTTGTCCATAACCGGGGTAATGATAGACACGTGCAACGAAAACAATGCAAAATTTTGCTTTTCTCCGATAGTGGTCGTCTCAAGACGTAGCCGACGCTCAAGAAGAAATGATACTGTTGTCGAGGAATTTATCTTTTTAATCGTAAGTTTTATTTCTCAAATATAAAAATATATAATTGATGCAGCTTTAAAATTAATGCTCTCTGTGAATTTGTCAATGCTAATCAAATTTATGTTACTGCTTATATATATTATTCTGGTAATAATGCAACGCAATATTTATAAATATTTCATGTGCTTTCGCGTAAGTAGAATTAATGTATAAGCATGTGTTCAAAATGTTATGTATCTGTACTTCAACAGAAATCTGAAAATGAAGTTACTATCTATGGTGCAGGCGTGTTAGGATGCTAAAACACTATTCCATTGCTGCTCTTTTGAAAAACCATCTTCCCTTTTAAATATAATTGCGCACGACTTAGAGTTAAATTAACTCTCAATGGCGCTTTTAAAAGAAAATGAAATGGTGACTTCTAATGATAATTCTAATATTTTTTATAGTATATATGTTCTTTTTTTTAAAAATCTATATTTTTGAAGTTAAATAACAATGCTAGTTTGTCGATAGCACATTTTAATACAATCCCTAAAGTGTTATGCAAAAGAAATTAGTTTCTGAATACGAAATTTTATTGTATTTTGAAATACTTAAAATCACTCTTTGGATCAACATAGGGTCTTAATCACAATATGTCAGTGAAGAGAAGCTTCGATGTGACGTAGAACTTTAGGGTCAAATTCTGTGAATGGATTTGGCATTCTAGGCTTCGAATCAAAATGACTTAACTTCCGCGCATTTCTATCAATGGTTAACCCTTTATATAGTTCTATATAATATTTAAGGGTTATACCTTTTTAGCCTTGAAATGTAAAGGTAGATTACATTTGTGATCCGTTTTCAGTTCCGGGTTTTTCTTCATGTTTCTGTGTGCATAGTTGTTATCAGTAATAAATTAAGCAGATCAGTTGTCTTAATATTTGGTGCAAATGATAAACTACTAAATATGACTACTTTGAATATGTCAAACTCTCTTTCTGATGCACCAAAGTTGAGAACTGAATATTATAATTAGGCAAGTGTTACCGATCCGACCACCGGATACTTAATGGAGCATCGGCCACCTCTGGCGCATGCGCAGAGAGCGTGGGTCGAATCTTGATTTCGAGAGACGACCGATCGGATCTAATTTCGAGAGCCGACCGATAAACACTTCCTGCGATCGGAGGAATAATGTGTGACCGACCGAACGGTTGTTAAGTAATACCATGAAAGTTTTCCGCTTTAACGCGGAAATCCGCTTTTTTGAAAGCTCTCAGCACTGTTTCTGAGATCGATTCAAATCCGTCAAGAACTCGAGATAGGAAATGGGAGGGGGGGGGCTATAAATCCGACTATAAATCACTAATTTATCAGTTATTTTCGTACCAATTATTTTTTATTTTGATAAATTCTCTAAAATACAGTGGTGCAAGTGCTGCGCCAAATAAAGAATCTTCCTCCATCCTGCTCCCAAACGCACTTTTTGATTGAAATTGCGCCAAAACGGCCGTTTTTCTAGCGAATATCGCGAAAAAGTGGCGGAACTTCTTCTTTTGTTAACCGTACGTTATGACGGTTGCTATGGCGATATTCTGAACACGTGCGTCGCGAAAAATATTCTCCTTGTCTGAAATTTCAATCCTTTTGCATCTTGCAAAAATGTTGATATTTTTCACAATCCAAAATTATTTTGACATATGCTACCTCAGCTTAACTTATTTTATGTTTTATTTTGAAAAAAAAAGAAATTTATTTTTAGAGGCATGTCAACATCTAGCGTTTACGTGGCGGACGAAGCTTCCTATGTTGAAGATTTCAATCCAAATGCATCTTGCTTTAATATTTTTGACAATTAACCGTTATTTCGACAATATATACCTTCCATTAGCGTATTTTAGCTTATATTTTGAAAACAAATAATTTTTTTTTTCAATTTATATACCTATTAATTTTTGCAAGCTTGATTTTAATAAGCATTAGGTTATCCATTGCTTCAGTTTTTGGAAAACAATTGAAAGAATGAAGCACATAATGTTTAATTATGGCTTTGTACTGAAAGGCAGTATTTTGATAAGTTGAATTTGTAAAATTATAATTTTAAAAGCTTAAAGTAGAATTTTCCATGCTAAAGGAAAGAATTCCCTGCTCCCGAAGATCCTCCCAAACTACATTTGGTCACTTGCACCCCTGAAAGTATCATTTGTCATGTCTGTGATTATCCAGTGGTAGATCTTCGAAATTGCTTGATATTTTTATAAATGATTTTCCGTCTGCTACATAAATGAAACTGTCATGTGAAAACTGAGTGTATTTTATGAATTTACAATATTCAAAATTCTGAACTAAGTTATTTTTCTTTACATAAATTGGTAATTATGAAAATAATTGATTTCGAAACCCTTGACTTAGTGCGAAATAAATATTTCCAGATGTCTGCAATCTCATCTTACATGGTATATGTGTTCGGTGGCGTTAATTTAGCTCCTGCGAAAAGTTCAGCTTTTTTTGTCAACTGGCACTTACATGCCTGGCAATATGATTGATATTGAAACGAAATACGCGATCTGCAATAGGGAAGTTTTCGATTTTTCAATTTTATTTTTATATGATAGAGCAACATACATGAACATCAACGGCGAAAAAATTTTTGCGCTGCGACAAGTAGTTTTTTTTAAAATAATTTTTAAATTTCAAGCGGTTGTGACGTCACTGGGCATTCGTTGGCGCTTTTGAACTTTCTACTAAGGCGAAGAAAGAGCGAGGAGCTCGAGAAACCGGTTTCTCCGGCTTCCGCACTGTTGTTCGCTCTGCACTGCCGTAATTTTTTTCCTCGCCAAGTGAAGCGTTCTAAAAATTTGAATACGGATTTCGCCAAAAAATATCAAAACAATCAGCCTTAGCAGGGTATTGGATTGCTCTTTGATAAATCCAGTTTTAAATAGTGAATTAGTAGACTTTAACCTGTTAACTGGGTATGGCAGGCGTCTGGCCAGAGGAAATTCGGGTCCGTTAACGGACCCTTCACAAAAATACGATCAAGCAAAACGGACCTTTCACAAAAATACTATCGAGCAAAACGGACCCTTCACAAAAATACGATCAAGCAAAACGGACCCTTCACAAAATGCTAATCAAACAAACGTACATTTCACACATGATTCATTCAAAAAGCAAATCTGAAATCAAAATAATGCATAGCATATTTCTGTGTAAAAGCCCATAACTTTTGGGCCTTTTCTCAAGTTAAAGAAGGGAATCGTTTATCCGCCAACTTTGCGAAAAAAAAAAGTCTGCACTTCTTGCCTGGTCCTGCGATGCTCGGGCAAGCAAAAAATCTTTAGTGTAAAATGTAGCACTTTTTGTTGGTTTCTTTTAAAGAAATTAACAACTTAAAAAAGGTAGTTTTGCTTTAATGGTTCTGCTTGTTTGTTTTATCATATGCAAATCAAAGTGGCTTGCTGTGATGTTGCTGTTATAGATTTCTCTGGAAGTGCAGAGTAAGGATTTTTCTCCCTGCTATGAACTTAAACATGAAGAAAATAATAATAGCAATTATCAGCAGAATGAACTTAGAACTGCAAACAGATAGCTAGGGTTGGAGAAAAAATGGGATTGCTTCTGGGTAGAGCGATCAGCTACTATTTAAAATTAAAATTATCTCCATCTGACGTCTTTGGTGCGATGTTTTGACCTTATTTTGGCAGAAAATTATCTGTTTTTTTTTTTAATTTCATTTATTTATTTATTTTTTAATGCTTACAAGGGTGGTGTTTTAGTTATATTCAGGAATTATTGTATTTTTGCGTCTTCTAATATTGTTTCCCTACCGTATTTTTTCCTCCGAATTTTTGGCGAATATGTCGGTGATTATTAATGACATTCATCATATAAACCTGATGAAATGCAGCTCTAAAATTTTTGACTTTAATAAATTATTAAACATCGTTTTTATATTTATGATGCTTTCATTTTGAAAAAAGCGATCTCTGCATCCGATATGAAAATCGAATTTTACTTACTTTTCAAGCTAATTACTCTTTATTAGGAGGCAAATAAATGAAAATTCGCGTTATTTTTTGCTCAGATCATTATTTTAAAATTTTTAAAGCAAAATCAACTGTTCTTTTATTAGTCTAAATGTTAAACGATCGCTCCATTTTAGTTTTGCATTAATTGTGGAAACAGACATTAATAATACGTTTACTATAGACCTTTGAAATGCAATTGTGAAGAAAATTCACCAAAAAAAAATTATTTTATGTTCCGTTTTTATGCTTTTGATGTCACTTGAATGATCACTTTGAAAACTGCAATCTCTTTGCATCCACTACAGGAATCGGACTTTTCGCATTTTTGATATTTAATGTGCTTTTTTTCGAGGAAAATAAATGAAATTGGTTTTTATTTTTTTTAATTAAAAAAAATTTTTTTTTTTCAAAATTGTTTTTTTTTTTTTTCCAAAATTGTTTGATTTTCACAAAATTATTTGATTTTTCACAAAATTATTTAGTTTTTCACAAAAAACGGACCCTGTGAAAAATCCTGGACAGACCCCTGACTGGGTATGCCGAAATATTTCGTCATACATAAAAGCCTACAGCAATGGGCATGACGAAATATTTCGTCATACATAAAAGCCTACAGCAATGGGCATGACGAAATTTTTCGTCATACATAAAAGCCTACAGAAATGGGCATGACGAAATTTTTCTTCATGGAAATTAATCGTAATACAGGGTGTCCACTCCAATCGTGGACCAATAGCTAATTTCTAAACCGTTAGAGATAAGCATATAGTTTATTTAGGAAAAAATCTCCAAATTACGAAAGGAATTTTGGGTCTATTCAATGTTTTTCAAAAAATCAAATTTTGAAAGATTTACGAAATTTAAATTTTAATACAGCCCCCCAGTCCTATCAATCATATTTAGTAAAACATTCTTGACACTGTAACGTTTAAAACTAAAAAAAAATCACTGCTCTACGACAAAAATTGACCGAGTTATGACGTTTTGAAAAATCAAGATTTTGAAAGATTTCGCATACGGTCCCTTAAGCGATCTCTGGATGACGTCATGAAATAATGCAAAATCTTGATTTTTCAAAACGTCATAACACAGTGTCAAGAATGTTTTACTAAATATGATTGATAGGACTGGGGGGCTGTATAAAAATTTAAATTTCGTAACTCTTTCAAAATTTGATTTTTTGAAAAACATTGAATAGACCCAAAATTCCTTTCATAATTTGGAGATTTTTTCCTAAATAAACTATATGCTTATCTCTAACGGTTTAGGAATTAGCTATTGGTCCACTATTGGAGTGGACACCCTGTATATTGAACGCATCACGTTCTACGTTGTTCTTATCTATTAAATCTTAGAGTGGTTATATATATGTCATCATATTGTCGATGCGTCATGAATTTTCATGTTCTTGTAATCTGTAACTTGAGCGCTATTAACGGGAAAACGGGCGCTGCATGATCTATACTTAGAGCTGCCACAATTTGGATTCATTTTAGTCTGCATTTCAGTATCTCACATGTTAGTAATAACTTTCTGATTTGAATATTCTTATTGTGAATTTCAGTGTTTTATATATTTTTATTATTGAGGTGTATTATTTACATACTGAGGTGTGATTTATTATTTGAGATGCTATATTACTTATCGCTGCGAAAAAAAAGTCCCCATTGAGAAACGAGTTGAGCAATAGCTAATTCCCCGGTTAACAGGTTAACGTATTGATTACGGAAGAAGAAAATCCTGCAATGAAACGATAATATAGCAAAAATCCAATTTTTATGGATGAAAGGCTGAAAGTTACTGCCATCCGACGTCACGGGTTTCGGTTTCAAGGTGCGCTTTTTTTGCGCGTGGGTTTTTTAAAAAATCATTAAGAATCGACCGTTGTGTTTTAAAATTCGGCAATGGTGAATTTTTGTGTTTTGTAAGCCTCTTAATAATATCTAGTAGTTAAAAAAGGGATATTCAATAGGTCACAACTACCCTATTGTACTTCAAACAATATGTAGTTATTTATTGCGACGTATCGACGCAATCTGTCTTTTCGTATAGTGGAGCATTATTGTAATTCAATCAGAACTTAAGTTATTCACATGAAGTTCGTGGCTTATGGCGACAAACGTTCATATAATAGAGCTCCTACGACATGGCTAGCGCTGCTGCGATTTGACAAACAAAAAATTTGATTTAAACAAAAAAAGAAATTTTAGTTAATTACCTCTTGAGAGAGAATCCAAAATGCAAAAAAATCCCATTCCAATGGCGGATGCAAAGAGATCGCGATTTTCAGAATAAAAGCATTAAGCAAACAGAAAAGAAAAAAAAACAGCATATAAAAGTAAAATTGTTGTAATTTACATTTTAAAGCTCCATGATACTTATTAATAGCAATCAACGTAATTGACGAAAAATTTAAACTAAATGATTTCAATTTTATTTTTTTGATTCTCATAGGAAACACTGTATTTCGCTTGAAAATTTAAAATTTTCAATTTTAACATAAATAAAAATGCATTTTACTTATTTTCTCTTATCAAAGCAAAAAAACATCAAGAATCAGAAAAGTTCGATTCTGATGCAAAGAGATTGATTGCATCATTTAAAATGAAGGCATCAAAAGTATAAACACAGCAAATAAAACAATGTATTAACTCAAAACAATTTTAGAATGTCATTTTAACAGGTCTAGATGATGTAAATCATAAATAATTATTGACATAATTGTCGAAAATCTGGATTAAAGGAAAAAAAATTTCGTATGTGGGAAGATAACAGCAGAGCGAAAAATACTGGATTTCCGGTTTTAACACACGAAAATATGCCAGAATTGAGGAATTAAGACCCAAACACAATTGCCCCTGGGGTTAGTGGTAGAAAAAGAAAAAAAATGTATTAACATGAGCAGGGGTGATTGTTTTCCGGTATTTTCATAATCGATGCGTTCGCCATTTCCCCAAGAGGAGCTACCACAAGACGAATGGTCAGCCGAATGAGGAGAATAGAGATCCTACCGTTGAGTTGTTGCGATCCGTCCGTTGAACGGGTAGCACCTGCGCACGCGCAAATGTATGGGTCGAATCCGGAATGCGGGCCCGGCGGTCGGTTCTTTAACCACTGTGTTATAATGGCATTCTGATGATAGCTAAGGGTTTCTTCTTATCTAGCCTCAAAATTTAAGATAACTTATGATCTGTCATGAGGTGTGTCATAATAGTTAAGAGTTCTTATTCCTGTCTGGCTACATAACCTACTAATTAAATGCATCAATTCTCATATTTGGTGTTAATGATGAATTTTCTTATAATGATTACTTTGATTATGTCAAACTCTCTCTTTCTGATGTGCCAAAGTTGAGAACTGAATACTATAATTATCATTCTGATGATAGCTAAGGGTTTCTTCTTTTCTAGCCTCAAAATATGAAGATAACTTATCACCTGTCGTGAGGTGTGTTGCAATGAATATTCGGCCTGTTCGGCCCTTCCGCCGAATATTCGGCTTCGGCCGAATACCTGTTTAACTATTCGACCTTGGCCGAATACTGTGCAAAAAAATTATTTAATTTTCGCTACTTGAATGTTTTATATATTTTTAATTATTCTTATCATGTTTAATGGACATTTTAAATAAAATCTTGTTATAGTATGATACTTTGTTATTTTTGAGGGTATTCTCTAATTTTATTGTCAACTTAAACTGCGTGTACTATAAACAGGGTTGGCAAGTTTTTGACAGTCGGAGGTTTTGTCCGGTTTTAATCGTGGTTTTTACCGTCATGTCAAAAACCACTTTTTGACATAATTGTCAAAAACCTAAATTTCTGTCCAAAACATGTTTAACTTTGATATTGATAATCAAAATACATTTTCAAATGAATTTGACAATTTCTGATTTCAGACACTGAAGTAAAGTTTTGGAGTTTTAGGTTATTTAAATAAAGTGTAATAAGCAATCCTAATCATAATTGAAGGACTCGGGAGTAAATAATGGTACTAGCATTTTAAAAAATCAAACATATGGCTTTTGAATATGGCTTTATTGCTTCAAGAAATTACTGTAACAGGTTTTTTTATTTTAAAAATGAAGTGGGTATATTAATTAAGTGCTGTGTGTCTTGGGTATACTTAATAAATTTTTACAAGTTGTGATTTTTTAAATTTTTAATTTGAACTAATAAATTTTATCTAACAAATAAATAAATAAAATAGTTTGATCAAAAATATTTAGCAGATTTGTACACTGAGTACTAATTAATTTAGTTTTGCTTTTACTCAAAAGAAAAAAAATCACTTTAAATTCTGATGTAAAGATTTTTAGATTGATAAAATAGCTAATTAATATTATTAAAACATTTAAACAAAACTACTTTAAAAACTGGATTTAACTTTTAATACTTTTAACTTTTTTCATGGCATAACAAGTGAATTTAAACGAATTAGAATTTTCATTAAATTTATTAATTTAATTTTTATTGAACTTGACTGATAAGATAACTAATTGATTGTTTTTAAATATTTAAACGAAACTTCTCTAAAATTTGGATTTAAGTTTTAATATTTAACTTTTTTCACGGCAAAACAAGTTATTTAAAGGAATGAGAAATAATTTTTATTAAATTTATTAATTTAATGTCAATTAAACTTGATTAGTAAGATGTATAAATTTTTATTTAATATTTTTCAGGATGAGAAACCTAATATGTTTATAAAAAATCTTAACAACCACTGTATTTGAGTTTTCGACAGGTTTTCGACATTTTTGACAGGTTTTCGACATGTAACAATGTGGTCAGTTTTCTTTATCAAAATAAAATATGTGTAAAAGTGGAGTAATATGATAGAAATATGCTTTTTTCTCTATCTTTATTTTTAAAAAATTGCATATGAGAATTTGAAATATAAAAATAGCATTGTTAACTTCCCTGCATAACATTTAAAAAATATTTTTTGTTATCTTTTAAATTGTAAAAATCATAAAGCCCTGTTTTCTCTGTGCAAACAGGTTATGATGCAAAAAACATTTTTAGGAGATAGGTCTTTTTCTGTTTCTTTTTTTTTTTTCCAAAAATTTTACCAGATTTGGAAAATAAGTGTTTACTACATTTGATACAAGTAGTGAACATTTAGTTTTGAAATACACTAGCTGGCCTGTTAAGATAGGATAGGAAGTTTAATTCTCACTACTTAAACTATTTCGTTTTTTCAAATTAGGTTTCCAAGAAAGATAACAGTCAATTTTTCTGCTAATTTTGTGCTAAATGTAAACACTAAACCATAAAAATTATGTGATACATTTCTATGCTGAATCATTTCAGTTTATTTTTTCCCCTTATTTATTTGGAAGAGCTTTTTGAAACACTTTTCAGAAGCTTAAATATAGAGCTCTGATCTTTAAAAACAATGGGTAAGGAAATGCACTCTTCTTTGGTCTTCTTTTTGGTAATTTTTTGGCCGAATATGGCTGAATATTTTTGTAGTTAGAACTAATGTTACCATTTTCAAAAAAATTACTTTGAATTTTTTTTTAAAATCTTTAATAATGTATACATTGAACTCATAATCATACCAAAGTGTGCTTACAATACAACCTGTGCTTTGTTTATTAACAAAAACAAGTTAACTATTCGGCAGCCGAATATTCGGCCTCGAGTTTGGCCAAATTATTATTCGTTGCATCCCTAATAGTTAGGAATTCTTGTTCCTGTCTCTGGCTACATAACCTACAAATTAAATGCATCAAGTGTCATATTATTTGGTGCTAATGATGAATTTTCTTATAATGATATACTTTGATTATGTCAAACTCTCTCTTTCTGATGTACCAAAGTTGAGAATTGAATACTATTATAATTATCATTCTGATGATAGCTAAGGGTTTCTTTTTTTCTAGTCTCAAAATATGAAGATAACTTACAATCTGTCATGAGGTGTGTCACATCAAAACATTTCGTTAATAGTTATTTTGTGCTAATGATGAATTTTCTTATGATTACTTTGATTATTTCAAACTCTCTCTTTCTGATGCACTGAAGTTGGTGAACAGTAAGAATTGCTCTTTATACCAGGTTTGAACAAAGGAAATATAAAACTACTGAAATGGATGACTTTGTCACTTTGTGCTAGGGCCACTTGCCTCTCCCCCCTAATGCGTCATTCTGTAATGTCTATGGGTTTCCATCATTTTTTGCCTTGAAAATGTAAAAGAAGATAATTTGTTCTTTTTTCAGATATGTCATTAAAAGGAATTGATGTTCCTGCCAGAGTTGGCAAGTTTTTGGACATTACAGTAAAAACCTGGTTTAAATCGTCCTGTCCAAAACTGTCTGCAAGTGTACAAAACTCAATTATTGTGAAATTGTATTTTGTGAGCATCAAACAGAATAAAATCTGCTAAATATTTTGTGAATTAAAAAAAAATTAGAACTTATTTATTGATCAAATATGTATTTAAAAATACATTAAGTTTATGCTCCTAATTCCAATCTAGTTACATAGAAATGGCGATTTTTTAATAAAAACGTCAATTACATAAGTTTAAGTAATTTTGTTTTCAACAAATATGAGGTTGATAAAATTATTGTACCAAAATTGACTTAAAAGCACTAAAGGGTCATTCCATGTCAAATCAACACAATTTTGGAAGAGTTTCAGAATTGATGTCTCAGATTTTCATGATTTTTGGTATGCAGCATTATATCATAGACATATGAAAAAATACCAAATTTCAGTTACATAGCACAATTATTTTTTAAGTTATAAATTTTTTAAATTTTAAATTTCTTTGAAAAAACACGATACTTAACCACATTAAAATGCCTATAGGCTCGCAACCAGTGGTGATATTAACCTGGGACTGGTCTCATTTTAAAGCTGTTGAATAGGGCTTTATTATGATATGCTACAACATAGGGGTTAAATTTTTGAAAAAATTTAAATTTTAAAATTAAATTTTAAATTTTAAATTTTTCAAAAAGTGGCAATTTTAAAAATTCCAAAAAATTACCAAAAATTGTTTGTGATGTCTTGATACATATTGCAAAATTCTATGATGGGATCTCAATGGGATCAGGAGATACAGGGCTTCAGAGATACACATGTTTTGTCAATAATATACCATATTAGTAAAATTTTATTGTTTTTGAACTAATTTTCCTATGCAATGTGCAGGATCCTATTATATTAATAAAACGCAGTGATTACTTCATTTTACCATGTTTGCAAACCTCTCATTTGCCTACATGTAGAGGGAAACCCCCTTTTACTCAGATAAAAAGGGAATTTCCCTTGGAGGAAACCCCTTTAACTAGGTGAAAGCTGATTGGAATACAAGTAAGGGAAATTCCCTTTAACTGTAAGAAAAGGGAGATTTCCCTCCGTGGGGGGATTCCCCTTTTCACAAGTATAAGCTGATTGGTCAAGCAGACAAGATCACTCATTTACAGCTAGTTTAGCATCACAGTTGCTTGTAGGAAGTTCATTTGATGTTTCATGTGATGTTGTATCAAGAAGATAACTTATTTCTTGGCCCCTGCACGTTTCCTTGCTGATTTCTCCCTATTTATCACTTTCATGATGGATACCACTAACAAGATAGTAAAAATGGATTGCTTTAACCCTTTTAATAAGCCAAATCACTCCCATGCAAGAAAAAGACTGAGACGTGTTACTTCATGGATGTGTGACTTGATTCCAGGAACATCCGAGTTATCCGTGGTCTGTGATAGTTGTAGGAAGCAGCTGACAAAGTTGAAAAATGAAAAAGATGGGGAAACTTCCCCTGGAACTAGCAAGGTACCTGAAGAAAGTCAGTCTGATACGGAAATTGAAGAATCACCTATAGATATACCATTTTCAAATGAATCTGAAGCTCTGAGTTCCCTTAACAGCTCTCTTTTAGAGATGGGAGAGTCGCCTGTAGACAAAAAGAGGATGCAATCAAAAATTTACTCTACTGAAAAGGCCAACCGAATCAATGTGGCTGTCAAGAGAAAACTGCTAGTGAATGCATCGAGCGATGAAGAGAATGATGATTCACAAGACGAGTTCTTTACACATGTGAAAAAACTGTACAACAGCTTCACTAGTAGGAAGAAGAAGCTTCAACTGCTGACTCTTATGCCTGACAGCTGGAGTGTGAGGAAAGTAATGCGGGAATTTTCAGCCCCTAACTATTTAGTTCGACAAGCCAAGACATTGTTGAAAGAAAAGGGCGCCTTGTCTGGTCCTGATATGAAACCAGGAAAAAGTTTATCAAAGCATACCGTTGATATTGTGAAAGGATTTTATACAAGTGACGAAATAAGCCGAGCAATGCCGGGGATTAAGGACTTTATATCAGTGAAAGACCACAGCACAGGTATTAAAGAACATGTTGCAAAAAGGTTGATGCTTAATAATTTAAAAGAAGCCTATGAAGTTTTCAAAGAAAAATTCCCAGCTGTAAAAGTAGGATTTTCTAAATTTGCAGAGCTGAAACCCAAAAATTGTGTGCTAGCAGGCCAGAGTGGAACACACTCAGTCTGTGTGTGCACTACTCATCAGAATGTGAAGCTTATGTTTGAAAATGGAAGAATGAGCTCAATGACAGATGGAAAAATAAAAACATACAAGGACTGCCTGCAAATGATGGTTTGCAGCCCCCCACCATCAACTGACTGCTTCTTTTCAACTTGTGTGTCATGTCCGGGTACCAGAGGGATTAGAGAACTTTTGGAAAAAGCATATGAAGACAATGCAATTGAGACTATCACATACAGACAGTGGATCTCTGTGGATCGATGTAACTTAGAAATTATCCAAAAACCGGTTAGTGAATTTATTGATGTATTTTGTAATAAACTTCCTATCTTACTTCGTCATCACTTTATAGCAAAAGAACAAAGTGCATTTTTGAGACACACAAAGGAAAATCTTCTGGAATGTGAAGTAGCTGTTATTTGTGACTTTTCTGAGAATTATTCTATTATTATACAAGACGAGGCACAATCATATCATTGGTCGAATACTCAGGCAACCATTCACCCTTTTGTGGTATATTTTAAAGTAGGGGTGCACAACCTTTTTTAGTGAAGGGCCACATTCGTAACAGGAGCTCCATTGGAGGGCAGCATGCAAGCCAATTATTTGGAGGGCTCGTGAAGGGTAATTGCCCCTCCCCCCCCCCCTCTCGCATGCTTTGAGAAATTGTCATGTTTTTTGTTTTTGTTTTTTCATTTTGAATAAGTTTTGTCATGTAATTTGCATTGAGCATATATCCTTTGCCCCCTGGAAAATTTTGAAAAATGATGGGCCTAGCATCAGCATGCACCAGTACTTTCTCTCAACTATTAGAAACTTGATTTGCACATATAAGAGGTCAGCAAGGCAACTAACTCCATCTCTTTCAAGAGCTTCATTAACAATAGCTCCAACCTTTTATCTTTTTTTTTTTTTTTTTTTTGCGTCTTTTTGATCGAAAAACATCCGTTCGCCACGGGGCCAGTGCAAAAATTAAAAAATGATAGTTAAACAAAAAATTATCGTATTTGTTTTGAAAAATACGCTTGCATTCTTGTTCAGTATGATTTGCAAAGTCCACCACTTCAAAAATAAGAAGAAATATCGTAACCTGAAAGCCGATGCTAAAAGATTGCTGAAAAATTACATGTAAACTCTCAAATTACGTTTTGCACGCGGCATCGAAAAAACACATGAAAAGATGCCCAAAATGCAAAGCATTTGTCACATAAAGTCAAATAAGGAGAATTTTTACCATTCAAGTTGGAAACGTAGATCTTGGGCAAAGGAATATTAAAAAAAATACATGTAACATTTTTCAAAATGGTGCGTTTTTTTTTATTTATTATTATTTTTTTTTTATTGGTTGTCTTGGTTGTTACTATAACAATTATTACATTTGCTGAATCAATACCAAGAAGCTATAAGGGTCTGCTGTCCACTGGTTAGTAATTGAAAATTGAAATTTTCAGGTCCACTCTTTTTTTTCCAACAAAGTCCTGAAATCTTTCTTCAAACGAATTTTGGACTGTTTTAATCGGTGTGTGTAGTTAAAAATCCCTCCAGGAAAACCTAATACTTCATCTTCCTCTCTGAGTTAAAAAAAAAACTTTCTGATTTTTTTTTTTTTTTTTTTTTTTTTCAAAATAAAATTATATTTGTCTTATTTCAACAGAAAAATTAAATGCACTCGCGGGCCGCACATCGCTACGCGGCGGGCCGCATTTGGCCCGCGGGCCGCAGGTTGTGCAGCCTATAGGCATTTTAATGTGTTAAAGTATGGTGTTTTTTCAAAGAAATTTAAAATTTAAAAAATTTATAACTTCAAAAATAATTGGGCTATGTAACTGAAATTTGGTATTTTTTCATATGTCTATGATATAATGCTGCATACCAAAAATCATGAAAATCTGAGACATCAAGTCTGAATCAGTGTGTTGATTTCACATGGAATGACCCTAAATGGAAGTTTGTCTACTGATAAAAAAAAAAGAAAAGCTAAATACAGACGACGCTCGTTATAAAGACCGTCCTAATATAACGACCGACTGGAGAAAACCCCCTACTGTATCCCAATATACTCTATGTTCTACCTCTTATAGCGACCACTCGTTATAAAGACCGTTTTCTGTAGGAGGGAGACCGGTTTTTGCAGGAGGGAGACGGTCGTCGTTATATAGAGCGTCGACTGTAGTAGTTTTTCTTCTCTTGACTTAGTGATGAAATAACTTTTGAGCCATTTCATGCTGTGACACTAAATAACCATAATTAATTTTTTTTAAAAATCTGTAGTTTTGAAATATAGTGCATACCAGCAATTTATTACTTTTTAATCCAAGATTTAAAGTTTTTTAATTTAAACATCATGTAAAACAATGTCATACGAAATCCTTAAAAAAAAGTTCATTTATTTTTCTCCCTAAAAAGATTACACATTTAAAAGTATTTTTTGAGTTATAAATACAACTGGAATTAGTTATTTTGGTAGCTGTGCAATTTTTTTATAACACTACAAACTCTTAAGTATGGAAATGCTATATAGCAGTGTTTTACCTTTGTACTATAACATTAGTATTTACTTTTTCAATTTCTACATTTTTCAGATAAAAACATTATGAAATATTTACAGGGATGAAAATCTTCCGCGGATCCGCGATGTTCCGCTTTTTGTATTTTTTCTTTCTTTCCGCGATCAAAACTTTATTTTGCATCTAGTTTAGAAAAAAAATAAAAATACACACATCATTAAAATGAAGCTTAAAATAAGTTGATTTTAAGTAGTAGAGGTTGAAATTATTTCCAAAATAATGGAAAGATTTTTAGGATGCAGAAGGATTGAAATCTCAAGGATGACCTGCAATTATCGGCGAACTATGTACTTTATTTTGGCATGCTGCCAAAAACATCAGTTTGATTTGCAGGAGATAGAAATTAAGAAAGTTCAGCTAAAATATTCAAGATCTTTGTCAAAAAATTGGGAAAATTATTTTGATGTTAAAATTTATCAAAATAGCTTAAGACTATGCAATACTAATTTGAGAATTTGTTTCTTCAGATACACTTGTCTAATTCATCAAAAATTGCACCCCTCCCCCTTTTTTACATTGTTGTGAATGACTTAAAAATAAATAGTGAATGAGCAATTAAGAACTTTTAAAAATATTTACTTTCGATTTCAGGGCGCAAATTAAGAGAAAATCTTGCATAACTAATTTCGCAGAATATGGGGAAAACAATCTATCAGAATTTTAAGTTGCGCAATTTTTCCTCTTTTTTGACTTTGATCTGTTTTCATCCCTGTATTTATTAATTAGAAATGATAAATATTTGTATTAATGCATCACAAATATTGCAGTAATACATATTGATTATAGTAAATCCCCTTAGCTTTAGAATACTTTTGGACAGTTTAAGACACTTTCGAACAGTTTTGGACAGTTATACCCACCTGTCCTGCCCAAAACCCCAACCCTGCGTACTGTGCATAAATGGTAAAATAATTGGAATAATTGTCACATTGTGTGGTGCAAATGATGAGTTCTCTCATAATGACTACTTTGATTATGTCAAACTCTCAATTTTTGATGCACAGTTAACAAGGGCAGATCCAGCTTGTGATTAAGCAGGGGGTCATTTGCGGGAAAGGGGGGGGGGTCAAAAGGCAATTTTTGAGCAAAAATGGGAGTGTTTGGCAATTTTTTCGTAATATTAGACCCCAAAAATGCAGTTTTATGCAATATTTGGTCGCTTACCCCCATAACCTCCCTCTGGATCCGCGCTTGACAGTTAATGAGTAGTTAGCAACACAGTTGTATCGTTCTGATCAGAAGCGTACCGAGTAGCACGTTGGCAGAGTACAGAGTATTCGTAATGACACTTGTTGCACTGCAATTTAACCCTTTATAAGGCCGTGGTAAGTATATTTACCACCAATTTCATCAATTATTTTAAATGTTCAAGGTAATCTCTTTTACCTAATGATAGTAATCGCCTTTAATACTCAATTCCTTTCGTAGAATGTAGAATTTACTAAAATTTAGTATATACTAAATATATTAGTAAAATATATTCGTAAATAGTACAAATTGCAAGAAGTAAAGGGCCCGTTAAAGGTTAAAATACAATGACTTTGATTATCTGAATTTCACAGCATTTAATTTTTTTTCCTTAGTAATGCCCTAAGTAGTCACAACCTTTTCTCACGGTTTTAAAAATGACTTAATTTTACTCCTATATATTGTTATCATCACTCTTACCAAGAACTTGAATCTGCAAAATTATTTAAAATAAACTGGAAAACAATATAGGTGGAGTTTTTTTTTTTTTTTGTCTCATACATAAGAGCACAGTTGTATTTTGTGAATAAAGCAATTGTTAATTTCGTTATCTTGAAAAATATTCGTTTTTACAACTACTCGGCATTGGTCAAGTACCTGATTAACATTTTACTAATTTTGATGATAACAGGGTTTCATCTTTTCTAGCATTGGAAATATAAACAGGGGTCAATCTAGAGAGAAATTAGGCCCGTTAAAGGACCCTTCACAAAATTCATGCACTCAAAAATGGAACCTTCACAAAATTCAGTCACTCAAGAAAGGACCCTTCACAAAATTCAGAAACTCAAAAAAGGATTCTTCACAAAATTCAGTCACTCAAAAATGGACCTTTCACAAAAATCCCTCACTCAAAACTGATGCTTCACAGAAATCCGAGTTTACGGAACGATGGGGAATATTTTTTGCCGTAACTATTTTTCACAAAATTAGGAATTAGTTTTCAAAAAATTCTAAATTAGTTTTCAAAAAATTCTAAACTATTTTTCACAAAATTCCAAAAACAGGACCCTTGGTCAAATATCCTAGATTGACCCCTGATAAAAGATTACTTATGAACTGTTTTCAGGTGTTTCACTTCAAAATCAATTTGTTAGGTGAGAAATTCTTGTTTCTGTCCCTGCTTGTGTTATGGACAAATTAAAGGGATCAGTCATGCCATCACTTTATTTAGTGCAAATGATGAATTTTCTTACAATGACTACTTTGATTATGTCACTCTCTCTTTCTGATGCACTGAAATTGCTAAGGAATTGTTTTTTATCCAATCTCCATGTCCAGCTTCAAAAGCTTCAGACTAAAAAAATTTGATAGTGGCCAGTAAACATAAATAAGTTAGTGGCCACTTTGAAACGTTCCAAAATTGTAACAGTTAAAAAAGTTCCATTACATTTTCTAGATTGAAATTAAATATTTAGAAATTTTTTGTACAGCAAATTGGTAGAGGCGGCATTGGCCGCCAGTGACGATGCTAATGGCCATTTTCTTTTCATTAACGCCAGTTTGTATTTTTATTCAGAATAAAAAGTAGGTCGCAAGTTTAGTGACCAACAATAGCATCTTGTAGTGGCCAAAAAATAATTTTTAGTAGAGTCTCGATCTTTACTACCAGCCCCAAAGCAGAATACTGCTAAATTTGGAACATACGTCGCAGAACAGACATCTGAACTGCAGAACAATTCTACTCAAATGTGAGGAAAAATTCTGAAAATGTTCTGCAGAAAAGGCAGTTTCCTAACTAAAGATACAATTTTTCAGAACAATTTCTGCAGGTTACTTCAAATTCGAAAAAAAAAAAAAAAAAAATAACTTTCTACAAATTATGCTTATTAGATAGAAATCAAAGTCTTTTTTTTTTTTGCGACATTGGCAGGAACTTTAAATTTACTTCAGGCTGGACAAAATCTGCAGAATTTCAGGGATGAAAATCTTCCGCGGATCCGCGATTTTCCGCTTTTTTTATTTTTTCTTTCTTTCCTCGATCTAAAAGTTAATGTTGCATCATGTTTAGAAAAAAGTTTTCATTTATTGTTAAAATAAAGCATAAAATAAGTTGATTTTTAGTAGTAGAGGTTGAAATTACTTCCAACTTCCAAAACAATGGAAACGTTTTTAGGATGCAGCAGGATTGAAACCTCAAGGGTGAAATGCAATTATTGACGAACTATGTACTCTATTTTGGCATGCTGCCAAAAACATAAGTTTCTGTTGTAGGAAGTAGAAATTAAGAAAGTTCAGCTAAAATATTTGAGATCTTAGTGAAAAAAATTCTAAAAATAATTTTGATCTCTAAAATTTATCAAAATAACAAAAAGACCATGCAATTTTAATTCGAAACACCCCCCCCCCCCTCATTTTTTAAAAATATTTCTGTATTGTTTTGTATGGCTTAAAAAGATAGAAATAGGAAATTAGCAAAAAAAAAAGTTTTGAAAATAAATAAAAAGCCTTCAATCTTTCGTTTTTACGTTCAATTTCATGGTACAAATTAAGAGATCTCTCATGACTAATTTTGCATAATGTTGAAAAAAAAAAAAATCTATCCAAATGTTAAGCCGCACAATTTTTCCTCTTTTTTGACTTTGAGCTGTTTTCATCCCTGGAATTTGCACAAAATTACATTTTTAGTAAAAGGATATTTGCAGAAAATTATGTTTGATTACACCTGTTTTATGCTCCTTAAGCATCCTTCCTGCCTTTGAGGCTTGGTCTCATTATTGACCATGTGCTGCTATTCTGAGTGAAAACATTGCTTCTAATGAGGTGTCAAAGCTCTTTGATGTTTGGAGGAGCAGACATAGTGAATGGTTTTACATTTTCTGTCAAGAGTGTGGCTGAAATTTTGACTTTTTTCTGCAGTAAGACTGAGTACTGAATAAGTACTCCTTTCATAGTCCTGTATGAAACAGTTGTGATTTCAGGATCATGGTTTTTGAAAACGGTCATATTTCTGTGTACTGTACAGTGTTTAAAGTACTTGCAGAACAGTTTTGATCTAATGATTTTACGTTGCAGAACATCACAAAAGTATTCTGTTTTGGAGACTTACCAGCTTCCATCACTATATGAGATCCACGAAGTTATAAACTCTCAACAAGTCAGAAACCACTAATGGAGAAATAAAAGGATCATAAAAGACAAGACCAATCAGTCAAAGATATGTGCTGGAGAGGCAAGTTCTATGTTGCATTTTGGACAGATGGGATGTTTCAATACCCTCCAGAAAAAAAAGCTCCTTAGATGGCAACTGAAAAAGTAGGAGAAAGCTGTCTAGATGTTTCTGTCACATTGCAGAACAAGGGATCTCCCTGGTCGATCAGCACAATACCAACAAGAGTATGACGGAGGGACAAGCCAAGTTTGCTTGAAGTAAAATTCACAATTACAGGGTATGAGTTATCGTCAAGTCTCGGTCAGCCTTTCTCAGGAAACAGTAGCCTTGTAAAGCTAGGTTCCTTATTAGGAATAAGTTGGAATGTTACATAAATATATAAGTATTTAGAATACTCTAATCAGTGAATTGCGTTGGTTTTCCATATTATATCTTATTCACAGAATTTACTTTTAGAAACTGACATGTTATTTTTGAACCTTTTTGTTTATTTACTAGCTACACTCCACAATTTACATTGATTATAAAAGTTCTCTCAAGTAGCACACTTTCGATAATCAGGCTTAAATCAAAGAAAAAATAATATACTATTTCCTGTCAATGTGTAGGAATAGGAAAGAGCATTTGTATGACGCAAAATATTATTTTAGACTTTTTTTAATTAAAAAAATGTCACTGTTATTAATAGGTGACATGTGAGTTCCTGAGCATTAAAGACCTAGTCAAACTGGATTTCCTTCCCGCATGTGAATTTTAGAGCTTTAAGGAACCTGCCAAAATTAGGTAAAGATTTGACTTAAATTTGCGAATTTATAAGGACCAAATTTAATACACACATGTAAACATACATCTCTTTTTATATGTATAATATTTTATTTTTCTTTTGATAAAATCTTGTCTTCAAAAAATGAGCCTTAACCCATTTCTGCCCAGCAGCCTAAATACAGGACGCTTGTTAGTTACTGCATACAAAAACCTGTAATGGGTATATAATTTTACTAAAGCTGTTTTTTACAAGTTAAATAGTCCTTCTTCTTGAAAAAACCAGTTAGAGCCACTATTTTGACATCAGAGTTTATTTATTGACAGCTATTTTCAGACAAATCACTCAAGCAACAATCTAGCATGGTAGCCACAGAAAGTTTTTTTTTTTGCGAACTTTTTTTTCATAAAATTAAACTATTTTAAAATGATTTGCTTAAAATTGATCACAGATGCCTTCTGTAATATTACTTTGCAAAAGTAAAGTCGTATTTTGCTGACATATCTACAAAATATCCCATAAACAGGACGCTAAATAACTTAATGAATATAGCAACGGCGAACTATTTTAAGCCTTAAATGTATGTAAATCATTCCAAGTAACTTTTAAACAGATAAAAATTGAAAAAAAAAATGTTTAAAAAAAACTTAGGCATAAATGGGTTAATTTGTCCCTCAAAAACCTGAATTATTTTCCCCATTGCTTCCTCATCTTTGCAAAGAAGTTAGAGGCCTGTGAATTTGGCAATGAATAAAGGTGAAATGACAAACTTTTTCAAGAGAATATCTTCAATGTATCCTAAAATTAAATTCCTGAAAACTCGAGCACATGCTTCTGAGTGTCCGTCTGTTGCTAATTGATGCTGTTATTTGATTGGCATGTTAATATTAGTTTATCAAAAATCTTAAGACAAAAATATAGTGAATTTCTTTTAGTAATTGCAAACAACTAAGTTAAAAAGAAATTTCTTTTCCACTTAGATCTATCAATTAGAGCAAAAATTTTATGTCCGTAGTAATAGTAATATTTTTAATGTATTTACAAATACTTAAAAATTTTATAGTACATAAACTTAATTTTTTCTTACTGAAAACCCTTTCCCTCTAATATGTGATTGATTTGATACTGTGCAGCTAATTTGCTAAATATTCTTGCGCATACAACTGAGGTTAGATGTTTTCAAAATTATATTTTTAGATGAATTATTTTAATATATTTTTTTATTTAGAACCATGGCCCAAGTCAAGGTGTTGCCTCAAAGCAAGGAAGCATTGTTAAAATCATACAACAAAAGACTCAAAGATGATATAAAATCTATGGTTGATAATTTTTCTGAGATTGTTAAGTTGGCAAGACCCACACATGAAGATGATGGTGGCAATGTTATTCGTCCGTTAGCAACATCCCAGGACCAATGTGAAATGCACGTTCGAGCTGCTAACATAGTAAGAATTGATAACGTTTATTTATTTTAACCTTAACAGTGTTGTTAATATGAGTTCTTAAAATTCAATGCTAATTAATGTTCAGGTTCTAAAGGCATTCCTAGTTGTACTGTAAGTAACTCTATTAGTTAAATGTTGAAACTAGACAACATCTGTACCAATGATGACATGTGTGGAAATCTCTGTAATTAAATTCAGTGTTAAAAAATATATTATTCCTGATGTACAGATTATTTTTATTGTTAATTCCCTGCAGGGTTCGTACTTCCTTTAAAAAAAACCTTAAGAAACTCTTAATTTTATCAAACAAATTTAAGGTCCCTAAAAAACCCTTAAAAAGTCCTTAGTTTTCGAAAATTTTCCTTAGTTTTTAAAGGACTGTTTCAGGTTTTTTTTCTTTGTTTTTTTTTCAACGTATTAAAAGCTGGCTCCTTAAAATTCATCATTACATGCTTTAATACACGAGAGAGAGCCTAAATTTCGTCATATATGGGAAATGAACTCTTTACTTTGCAGATAACTGGTTTGCATGGGTTAAGACAGCAATCCTTTTGCATCGTGCAAATATTTTAATATTTGCGAAAATTTTAGGTTACATTAACATATGCTTCCTTAGGTTAACACATTTAATTATTTATTTCAAAAATTTATTAAAAAAATTCTCCCCATTTTACATGCTTACATTTCACCCGCGATTCTGGTAAAATCGCTTTTGTTCGACATTTCAATCCTTTAACATCTTTTCAGTGTTTTAATACTTTTGATGGTTGGAAGTTATTTTAACATATTACTATCTTAAATCAATTTACTGCATTTTTTAAAATTTTATTATTAATAAATATATGTATTTAAAAAAACTGATCTATAGTCAAAAAATTGTTTCATTTATTAAGATTTTAGTCCTTTTGTATCTTGAAAGTATTTTAATATTTTTGACAATTGGAAATTATTTTAACTTAGCTACCAAAGACTGCTTTATTTCATTTCATTTCATTAATTTTTTATTATTCATGTGTCTTTCTTCTTTCTTAACAATATGCTAATATTCAACACATACTTCGCAGCAAATTGTATAACTAAAATGAAAGAAAACTACTGAAAATGACTGATATAATTACAAAAACTTATTGATAACTTAAAAAGTTTTTTGAGATTTTTAAGAAATTATTTAAAAAAATTTTTAGCTCCGAACATCTAAAATTGTATTATATGTGACAAACAATGTAGTTATTTCTGATTAGTACAACAAGCACAGTATTTTAACGTTTTGACAAAGTTTTATTTAAAACTTAGAAAAAAACAGGAAATTGCTAAATCTTCTAGGTATTTGTGGAAATGGAAGGAGTTATACAACATACCTTAAATTTTTTATGGAATTTTTATGTCCCCAATGGAACCTTTTACACCTTAGCCATTATCAAAAATAGAAAAAAATTTTAATTTGCTAAAAGTCTCGAAAAAACTGCAGTTTCTAAACTTCAAGCAAATTTGCGGCAAATCATGAAATTGACCAAAAAAATTTCACATTTTTTTTATGTGCATTTTGCTTTCTCACTGGCATTTTTTCCGCAATACCCATCATCAAAATTTTAAGAAAAGTCATTTTCGGCCCACCTTAGTATGTAATTGTATCAAACTGTTCATGAGAGAAGCCTAACCTGGCAGCATTGTTAGGGGTAGTCATTTGTAGAGGTTATCATCAAGTAAGTATAATGCCAGGTGAAGTCATTTTAATAGCTCTTAATCATTCATTGTCACTTGAATCAGAGTCCATTGCAAATCTCTCTGCATTTTAAAAACATAATGTACTCATAAGTCGAGTACTTTGAAATTGTTTTTCTAAAGCTATTTAAATATTTTCCTATGAGTCCTTAAAAAATTTGGGAGTCCTTAAAAAGTCCTTAATTTTCATTTTCAAAAATGAGTATGAACCCTGCCCTGAGGGATATTCTTGATTGTGATCTTTTGAGCTAATAAGAAAGGTTTGTTAAAAGTTGGATTGCTTTATCAAAAGTTCTTAGAGATGTGCAGACCAAAGATATGCCAATTTGAATACCTGGCAATAATTTTGTGCTATAAGTCTCCTTACATGTTTTTTCCTCTTGCGACTTATATGAATAGTAGAATTTATTTACAAAGTATTAGATAAAATTGCTTCTAATTACCAGTAGCATACCCAGGGATGAAAATCGTCCGCGGATCCTCGATTTTCTGTTTTTTGTACAGTTTCTTTCTTTCCATGATCATAATAGAAAAAAAACCCTCATTTTTAAAATAGAGCTTAAAATAAGTTGATTGAAAGTACTAGAGGTTGAAGTTACTTCCAACTTCCAAAATAATAGAAATGTTTTTAGGATGCAGCGCAGCAGGATTGAAACCTCAAGGATGACATGCTATTATCAGCAAACTCTGTACTCTATTTTGGCATGCTGCCAAAAACGTAAGCTGCCGTTGTTAGGGTTAGAAATTAAGAAAATTCAGCTAAAATATTAGAGATCTTAGTCCAATAATCGTGAATATTATTTTGATCTTTAAAATTCATCAAAATTCCTAAAGACGAAACGATATTAGTTTTAAAAAATCATTTTTAAGGTACCCAAATCTAATTCATCAAAAATTGCAACCTGCCCCCCCTCCCTCCACTATCTTTTGTTTGTACATTGTTATGGATAGCTAGAGGGGAGGATAAAGGGAATATATATGAGCCATTAAGAGGTTTAAAACAAAAATGAAAATGAATTCCATCTACCGATTTTACTTTCGATGTCACAGCTCAAATTAAGAGAAAATTTCGCATAATATTTTTTAAAAATCTCTCAAAATTTAAAGCAATTTTTCCTCATTTTTGACTTTGAGCTGTTTTTATCCCTGAAAATTAAGAAGGTACGTTAAGGGATGGGTGTCTTGTAAACCGTGCAAGATTTCTGCTTATGGACTCACGTACTATTTTATTGTTTTTCCCAAATAATTTGATTTGTGCAATTTTGTCAGCTACCCCTATAAACCCCTGAACCATTCATCTCTAAAATTTGTTGAACTAGAAGTCTAAACTAACTCTAACTAGAACTTTCCTCTTAAAGAAGAATTTTAAGATTGGAAAAAAAGAATTATCTTGTACCTTTTAATAACCTTTCACTTGTGGTTTTTTTTTTTTTTTTTTTTTGTAAATCAATGAAAAAAATATTTTATTTTTGTTACTGTGATGCTATTTGGCTAGAGTACTGATTAAAATGAAGATATAATATATTTCTGAGTGACAATTGATTAAGTTTTCTGGGTCTGCTTGACATGCAATTTGCAGTTATGCTGTTGTTATAAAAGTCGAATGATTACAAACTTCACTGAAAACTATGCTGAGTACCTGCAATTCTGAAGGCTTCTTAATTATGCCCCATGTTATTAAAATTATAATTGTACATAAGGTAAATTTGTTTCATTAATTTTTCCATGTTGATAGGTATGTAATTAGGACATTAAAAGACAAAAAGCTTATTTTCATTTGATTTTAAGGCTTTAAACCCATTACTGAATTGATGATAATTGATGTTTTGCTAGAACATATATAAAACCTTTTAGTGATTTTTTTAGTTATCTTGTTTTACATTATATGCATTTTGCTGTTATAAACTGTTTGTAAGTCTTATGATTACAAATTTGTCTGAAACCTATTCTGAGTTCCTGCAATTCTGAAGGCGTGTTCATTAAGAGCTTCATTTAATTATAAAGACTTTAATGTTACTACATTGTTAAAAAAAATCATTTTATGTATTAATGATTTGGGAAAATGGATGAGAAATGTAAGCTTTTGTATCACTAATGAATACTTTTGAGTGTACTTGAAAATAACCAAGCTTTTCACTTGAAGGGACAGTTGCAGTATGATGAAAAGTACAGGCGGCCTGAACTTTTGACGATTCGTTTCTTTCCGAATGCACCTTATGTTTTTAGTTAGGTTTAAGAAGCAAACTTTAAAGAAATAGTAATTATGCTTTAGGTCTTTAATGCGATTCTTTAAACAGCCCTCAAACGCTGCTATTACAGCTTCATAGCTGGTGATGGTTAATTTTTACAAAGAGGGTATAAAATTATCAGTGATTTAAACATTTCCTTCCTCTCGTGGATTGGTAATATCCTGGTCACTGATACAAATAAATTTCATTGATACTGCAAGTTGAATTGTGGGCTGGTCGTGATGAAAATTATCTGACACCTCTAATGAGTTCTATGATTTTGATGTAATTCTGATTCAGCTCTAACTCACTAAATGACTGCCCGAAGTTTCTCTTTTAACTGACAATGTTTTATGCTCTAGAATACTGCATCTCTGGCAAGTGACCTCCACTGTGGACAATGTTTCCTCCTATTTCAAAAATTAATTACCACTGAATTGAGTTACGGTTCCTTTCATAGCAGGGTTGGCAAAGGTGGGCCCAGCCCAGAAAAACCCGCCCGGGTTTTTCTGGGCGGGTCCACCAACAAAAACCCACCCGGGTTTTTGTTAAAAGTGGGTTTTTGTTAATTTCTAAGTTATCAACAAAAACAGTCAATAATAATATCTCATCTAAATTATACATAAAAAATAAGTAAGAAATCAGGTTTATTTGAGATAATTTTTCTTAGAGTAATTATTTATTTTATTATAAAATAATTATTATTTCTTCAATTTTCAAGTCATCGTCCAAAAAATTTTCCTAGCTATGATACTACTTTTTGTTGCAAAATACTTATTATTATTTATTTTTTGTTTGCAAATTTCAAAATAAATTGAAAATGATCCATTGATAAACATCTTGCAGATGGAAACAATTGCTTAATTAATGTTTTATGATAATTTTGATTCAACATAGCGGTCAAATAATGCAATTTTTGCTTTTATTCTGGAGCAAGAAAATAAAGTTTTGCTCTTCATTTCTTCTAACCTTACTGCATTTAGTCTATGATTTTTCAAGTGCTATATTATAGAGGTACCATACCACTGACTTGAAGCACTAAACCCTTTCTTGGGGGGGAGACACTTCCCTTATCTCAGACACACACCTAGCATTGAGATATGCCTTGTGAAAAACATGCAAATGACATGACTTGATATTGAAGCAGGCTACTTAATGAAAAAAGATGGTTATTTCTATTAATAAACAAGTGCTATTAATAAACAATGGTTTTAATTTTTTAATGGTATAAATTTAAGTTTTTGAAACTTTCACACCCTAAATATTCCTGAATTTGTAGGAAAGCCCATTTGTAACAGTACAGCTTCTTAAATATACATTAAATATTACAATTCGGTTGATGATATTATTAATTGATATTGTTAATAATATTATTAATCAATTGACATTGATTAAATGCAATTCAGAACTTTAACTTAACAAATATATTTTTATATGAATGAATGCATATATTATATATCAATACCCGCATAAGAAAAAATTTTAACATACAAAAACCCGGGTTTTTGCGAACCCCGTTTCATAAGCTTTGCAATAGTATATTTCGAATCTGCTGCAAGTATCCTTTCTTAATACCAGAAAAGAGAAACATTTTCAAGGTCAGAGCTCAACATTTCAGAGTTTTACAGTCTTTGTTAGTTATAGCAGTGCTGTTTATCATACTTTTGTTTCAGTCTGAAATTAATATTTATAAGACATAAAATCTCTTATTTCAACTTTCCTGATCAATGCATATGGTGTTGCCTTAGTAGAATTTTCTATCAAAGGTAACACTTGTGGCCATGGAGCTACTTGACTTTGTGTAGCATAGTCCTTGCCACTGCATTGTACATAAATGATGTCTCCAACTGCAAAGTTGATGAAGGCTGAAGCAATGTATATTCCATGACCTATCCAGAGCTTTTCTAGCTATGACTGGGTAGACAGACCATGCAAAGCACAGCGTTACTTTAATGTTACCTTTGTATTGTAATTGTTAGGAAGCAGTATAAGCTGTAATTATGCTTTAAAAGTACATTTCTGATTGATCACTGCTTGTGAGTGAGCATTCCTTTTGCCTTTTACAGTACAATACCCTTGATGAAGTAATTTGCGTCGAAAAATTCAAAACATGAAGCAGCAGTCTACTGCTTCAATATGTTTGTATTTTATGATGATAATTATTATCTGAGGTATTTATTAAAAGTACTTGAACTACAGTTAGTTGTCTCCATCTTTCAGTTGAGTGATTAATTCTAACTGTTAGTAAAATTTTGTAATTTGGCTGCAAATTTTTGAAATTAACTAGTTATGATTCTTAGTGAGTTGTTAGTTAATTTTGAGAGTTTAATGTTTCAATATGATATTCTGCTGAACATAAAAGTTTTTGTAATTTATAAGCTACTTTGATGGGACATGTGTACTGTTTCCAAAATTGAAACAAACCATCTGTGAAGCTCCCATTTCTTTTTAATTGTCTTATTCAAGCTTTTTTAATGATGAAATTTGGGCACTGGGCTATGATTGATATGATTCCAAATGCTCATACTGAAACTGCTGCTGTCTGAATTTTTATAGTGTTGATTGCAGCTGTTATTTTGAATAAGTATTTTGTGTATTTGAAAAGAGACAGTGAGACTCCCAACACTTTTTTGATAAGAAACAAAATCTGTAGCCCTATCGATACATTATGATATTACTGAGCTAGGTTTTTCTGGTTCGGTAATATTTGTGACTGTGGAGCTACTTGACATTGTGTAGCATAGTCCTTGTCACTGTATCGTACAGTAATGATGTCTCCGGCTGCAAAGCTGATGAAGGCTGAAGCAATGTATATTCCATAACCTATCCAGAGCCGATTTGGCTGTGACTGGATAGACAGACCATATAAAGCACACTAGTTTACTGTACACTTCTCAAATTCCGCTGAAATCAAGCCTATTTTGTTTCAAAACATTTCTCTTGCTTTCTCCTTCAGCTTATGCTTCCTTGAAAAAGATTCTTAAATGCTCTAAAGTCTTCAGAGAACTGAAAATTCATCAATTATAGAGTATAAAAGCATTTGAAAATGTTGACATTTAAAATATTAAGTTATGAAGGGTGAATTATTTTCAATGCAATGATGTAGATTTTGTCTGAAATTGTTCTTTGGTCAGAACCAGAAATGGTTGAACCCACTGACTGTATAGAACAAAGTAATGATTTTAAATTCCAATGGTGGAAGTCTGAGCATTAAATAGAACTTCAATTTGTCAAAAAGATGTTGTTCTCGTTCTCAGTGCTAAAGGTGGTCTCTTGATTCACACTTGTAGAATTATGTTCAAGTCTTATGATTAAAGAGAAATGTATTAGCTTTTGAAGTATTATGATAAAAACCTTGAAATGAAGAGTACACTGAACTAGTTGGTTATTAATATTTGCAGGTTAAGCTGTGAATGTTAAGTAGTAGATCTTGACAACTATGTTATCAAGTAGTATATAATATAATTGCATTATATTTGTTCAAATTTCCCTCAAACGCTGCTGTTACAGCTGTATAGTTGATAATAGTTATTTCCTGAAGAGGGTATATAAATAATGAATGATATAAACATTACTATCTAATATGGATGTGTAATATCCTGGTCATTGAAACAAATATCAACTAACAAATTATCAATGAAAGTGTTAGTTCTGTAAATTTCACAACTGAGAGAGCCTTCCCCCTCCCCATTATAGGATCCCTATGCTGTAGGCAATTGGTATAATTTTTTAATGTATTTTGAATTTTAACAGCCTTTCTAAATTTGTTTCAGAATGGATAATTAGTTCTGAATTTAGCAGTTGATCAGTTTTGTCTACAGTATACTTTAAAAAGAGTTATAAAAAATATTTATTAAAAAATAGGCAAAATTGAATACATTTTAAAATAACTTGTAAAAATTTATCGTTAGGATCAGTTACAAGTTTTAGTCCCATAGGGGGGAAAAAACTTCAATGTGATCCAAAAGTTTAGACATCGAGTTTGGTGCCTACAAGACCTAGATAAAATTTAAAACTGTCTGGAAAATTCAAATAACTTCTTTAAAATGTTTGCTGTATGCTTTTCCCCAATCTTATGCCACTGCCAACAGGAAAACTGAAATCATACACTGCCTGTAAAAGTACTACAGGCATTGTGGAGAAAAAACAAAAAATGTTCCTTCTGATTTTAGTTATTTAAAAATTCTTTGCAATTCATTCCATAAAAATGAAACAGCGCATATGATGATATTTTGGGAATCTCTCAGAAGTTTCAATGTTTGAAAATTAAGTATCTGATGCACTTAAATAATTTTCACTAAATTTAGAATTTCGACTTTCAAGAAGGGAGAAAGGCTCTATAACCATTGAGAAGAAAAAAATGTTTCTTCTGTTTCTAGTTATGAAAATTCTTTGCAGCTCATTCCCTAAAAATCAAATAACAGTGCATTTGATGATATTTTGGGAATCTCTCAGAAGTTTCAATGTTTGACAATTATGTGTTTGCACTGAAATGATTTCTCTAAAGGAAGATTTGCAATTTTTAAGCATGGAAAAAGATTCTACTCAGGGCTGTCATTTCAAGTTTTCCAGGGAGGGGCAAAGGGTTCAAACTCAATGCAATTTCATCGGAAAACATGAAAAACCATGCCCACTTATATGTAAATACATTGATTTCTCAAAGCCCGGGGGGGGGGGGCAATTGACCCCTCTTGCCCTCCCTAAATGATGGGCCTGGTTCTACTGGCATTGTTGAGAAAAAACATAAGGTTCCTTCTGTTTCTAGTTATATGTAAGTTATTCGCAATTCATTTCATAAAAATAACGCAACAGCGCATGTGATGATATTTTGGGAATCTCTCAGAAGTTTCAATGTTTGAAAATTATGTATCTGATGCACTTAAATGATTTTCACTAAAGGTAGCATTCATATTTTCAAGCAGGTTGAAAGGCGCTACCCCTGTGGCAGAAAGCTGCCGACACGGCGACATTGTCGCAGAAACAGGGAGACAGTGTGCAGAAAGATTTTTGTGATTGGGAGGGGGAAAAAAAGGCTTCGAAAAAAAATATTATAAAACTGCCACCAGAAAAAAAGCCTATGAATCTATAGCATTAATGTTAACATTTTTATAAATATAAACACCTTGTGT
This sequence comes from Uloborus plumipes, assembly GCA_038373865.1. Lineage (NCBI taxonomy): Eukaryota > Metazoa > Arthropoda > Arachnida > Araneae > Uloboridae > Uloborus > Uloborus plumipes. Next base: position 160,878 of record JAXGGA010001005.1, read on the forward strand.
TCCTGTAAGAGCGTTGCGTATATATTTATTATTGCAACCCTCTACCCCCCTATATGAATATTCTAGTGTTGCACAGAGAAATTGGTTCTAGAAAATTTGTCGCAGAAAGCCGAAAAAAATTCTGCCACAGGGGGCTCTACAAGCATTGTGGAGAAAAACAAAAAATGTTTCTTCTGTTTCTAGTTCTATTGAAAATTCTTTGTAATTCATTCCCAAAAAATCAAATAACAGTGCATTTGATGATATTTTGGGAATCTCTCAGAAGTTGCAATGTTTGACAATTATGTGTCTGATGCACTGAAATGATTTCTCTAAAGGAAGAATTCCAATTTTCAAGCGTGGAAAAAGATTCAACTGGCATTGTTGAGAAAAAACAGAAAAGGTTCCTTCTGTTTCTAGTTATATGAAAGTTATTTGCAATTCATTTCATAAAAAAAAGCAACAGTGCATGTGATGATATTTTGGGAATCTCTCAGAAGTTTCAATGTTTGAAAATTACATGTCTGATGCACTTAAATGATTTTCACTAAAGGTAGAATTTCGACTTTCAAGGAGGGAGAAAGGCTATATAACCATTGAAGAGAAAAACAAAAAATGTTTCTTCCGTTTCTAGTTATGAAAATTCTTTGCAATTCATTCCATAAAAATCAAATAGCAGTGCATTTGATGATATTTTGGGAATCTCTCAGAAGTTACCATGTTTGACAATTATGTGTCTGATGCACTTAAATGATTTTCCCTAAATTAAGAATTCCAATTTTCAAGCGAATGGTTCTACGAACATTGTAGAGAAAAAACGAAAGGGGTTCCTTCTGTTTCTAGTCATATGAAAATTATTTGCAATTCATTCCATAAAAATTAAGCAACAGTACATGTGATGATATTTTGGGAATCTCTCAGAAGTTTCAATGTTTGAAAATAACGTTTCTGATGCACTTCAATGATCTTCAGCATTCATATTTTCAAGCAGGGTGGAAATCTACAAGCATTGTAGAGAAAAAACAAAAAAGGTTCCTTCTGTTTCTAGTTATATGAAAATTCTTTGCGATTCCGTCCATAAAAATTGAATAACAGTGCATATGATGATATTTTGGGAATCTCTCAGAAATTTCAATGTTTGACAACTATGTGTCTGATGCACTGAAGTGATTTTTCCTGAGGAAAAATTTGATAAGATTTTAGTTTTTTTTATTTTTTAATTCAAGCTATTCTATTTACTTTTTAAACAATACTAATTTATCAGTATACATTCCTTTATTATTTGTTACATGTATCATTTTACCTTTAACTACATTATGTACATTTTATTTGGCCTAATGTGTATAATTTCTCGAGTTAATGTTATAAAAAATTAGTGAAGAAGAAAATAACAGTAATGATGATTTAGATTTTCAAAAACTGTGAGCTGTGTGACTTAGACATCTTCTATGTGGGGTTGCCAGAGCTGGCGTTTGGGTTTTTTCTTTAAAAATACAGTTGTTAAATATTTTAATGATGAAACATTTTTTCACTTAGATATAATTTTTTGGCTAATCTGGAATGGAGTTTTCTCTTATGCACTTGATGAGAGCGAGATGTGATATTTCTTTTTATGTTGTAAATCTTTTCTGCCAGTTTATCTTGTTCTGCAGTCGAGCCTCATAAACACGCTTAAGACAAATTGATTTTAAAGGCCCCTAGGAGTTTGTTTTAACAAGGGTTGACTATCTATAGTTGTATAAAGTCAAGACATTATAAAACTTTTTTTAGCTGCAGACTATTATTATGCTATTTATAAGATTCTCCCCGAAGAAATATATATTAAAAGGTCAGTTTTCATATTTATTATCACAATTTTTTTATTACCATTACAAGAGAAGCGATTACATCATCGACTAAAATTTGCAATTTCAAAAAAGTGAGTAAAAATGTTAGTTACATAATCTTGGGTTTTCTTGCCTAGATCTTGAGAATTTAGCCCTGTTCCTGTAGTTCTATAGTTTGGGGAATATGAAATTGCATTGATTGCATTCTTCTTTAAGATACTAAAGCAGGGTTCCCACGGTCCTTAAAAGTCCTTAGAAACTCCTTATTTTTCATTTTGAAAAATAAGGGCCCTTAAAAGTACTTATTTTTTATTCAAGGTCCCTAAAGTTTTTTGTAAGTCCTTATTTTTCACTACTGCTAGTAATTTAATGATTTGAAATTACTAGCTAGAATTAAAAAATATATTCTTTCAACTTTTCCTTTTTACTGCATTGGGATCCTGTGTTGAAATCTAAGCATTCTCAGTGAGAACAAAGAAAACAAGTCTGTGGGGGAGGGGGGGGGGGGATAGTTATCTAGAAAATATCCACTCACCATTTGGAGTTTGAAAAAAATAAATACATATATATATGTGGACTAATTTGTCCTCTCGTATTTTTCAGTCTGTAATCCACATCACAATAATTTATTTTAAAACAGTGGTGGTCAACTTAAGTCTAAAGAAGTATTGTCATTTAAAGGTTTGTCAAATCCTTTTCAACTCGTTCCTTCCGAAATGTTTTTAGAAGTAAATACTGAATTTTTCGATGAATTATTTGTCAGACGACAAAAAAAAAAAAAAAGAAAAGAAATTGCAGGAGCTTAAGCCTAAAGTATTTTTGATTCCTAATCGCATTGAAAGTTTTTCTAGATAGTATCGTAAAACATGAAAAAGGAAGAAAATTACTAAGAACTCTTATTTTCACTACTTAATTCTTATTTTGTTAATACAATTTTTGCAACTATTTCTTAGAAACCAGTTTCTCAATATTAGGGTAATGATGTAAGCGGCTGCATGGGCCAGCTTTGCAAGCTGTAGGCACCACTTTAATATCATGTTCTTCAACCCATGCTCCAGTCATGCATTTTGCCTTGCACCATTTGCATTGATGTGCGCCGCCGAATACCACCTGCTACAAAAATTTTTTTACCCATTTTGCGCCTAAGGTGCGTCAAAAAGTTCCATTAGCAAAATTGCCGTTTTATTACGAATTTATTACTGAAATCTTCGGCTCAAATGACAATATTTTTATTTCTGTTTTATTCTCAATGTTTCAAAATCGTAAAATAAGAGGAACGAAGTGTCAGGGAAAATGTGTGCAATCTTTTTGCATCCATTACAGGAATTGAAAGTTTTGCTTTCAGACAATTTCTTAATAGTCTACAAAGCGATCACTTATACTTTGTCGTGTTATTTTTCATCCAAACATTTTTTTTTAAAACGTTTGGTCTTTGAAAAATTCTCCAAAATTTGTAAACGAGCGATTTGTTTCAATTCTCTTCAGCTGAAACGATCGTTTTGATTTAGTTGTCATTCTTAACATATACTTAGTGGGATAATTCTGCAGTTTTAGCAGACTAAAAAATAATATATTTAAAAAAAAAAATCATAAAAGTACAAGAAGGATGACGGAAACAAATTTTGATTTTAAGCTATTGCATTTTGACCTCTAAATAAATTTTCTTTTTGACCTGAGCAATTATGATGCTAAAAAGTTTGAAACAAACATAAAGCATAAGTAATTTATTTTTAGAATTAAATTTAAAAAAAAATAAAAAATATATATGAAATTTGAAGCATGGTTATAATTTTTTGAATATTTTACTGAAGTAAAATTATATGTATACTCATTTAAAAATGTCTATTTATTTTGTCAAATAAGCAATCATTTAAATTTCCTTAATTGGTATTTTAAAAATAGTTTCATAAATGTGTACATTTTGAAGTAGTTCATTACATGTTATTGCTGTTAAATAATTAATGCATATTATTATTTTTTGAAATGAAATTGTTCTAACACAACAATGAACTGTCAATACTGAGGCTTGCTTCTTTTCCAGGCCTATTTTTTCCCCAAAAATTTTGCGGAGGGAGGGGGGGGGATCAAAGAGTACTCAATGGGTATTATATTGAACAACAAAATCACACCTACATGAACCCTTTTCTATACATAGTTGAAGAATCTTTAAAAAACTACCCTGGAATGGTAACGAGTTAATATGTGATGTTACATTAGTCTACTTTAAGCTGGAAATACTTGATAAGAGTGTTTTTTCTTCATTATAGCATGGTTTAAAATCTCCCTTTTTCTCCCTTGAAGCTTTGGCCAGATCTTCTGTTTTTTCATTTCATAAGGTTGGCAGATCTGCTTATTTGTAGGCATTATTCATCATGCCAATCAATGCAATCAAATAAAAATATTTTGTCATTAAAAATTTTAATCAATTTGCATCTGCATTGATTCAAGTAAAAATTATCGTTGACTTTCACTAATGGTTATCTTAAATGTATTGAGATTTTTGGAAATAATATAACAGTAGCTCAGTTTGTTATGTTTTGTCATAATTTGAATTTTCAGCTCATCAAAGCATTTCTCATGTAGTTGAAAATTTTCTTTTGACAATGTACTAATTTAGTCATTTCTAGATTCCCCCCCTCCCCCTGCAAACGTTGCATCCAGTGAGTCATGGAAAATCATAGATTTCAAACTCCAATTGTATCAGATACCTTGCATTTTGTAAAGTTTGTGTTTGAAGTATTGCATAAGTCTTACATTTATCCAAATTGTCTACATGCAATTCTTTTTAACCCATTAACCGCCAAAACTCGAAATCATTATTTGTTTTTGATACAAATTATAAAAGTTATTATTTTGAGCCCATACAATAGTATTATGCAGCAAAAAGAGCAAAATTTCACTTACATTTGGAAATATAGGGTGTTGCGTTGACGCAACGTCAGCGGAAAAGGGGTACGGATGCTAAGTAGTTTGATACAATTCCGCAGTTTCAATGCGTTTTAGACAGGTACAATTTGTATGAGCTTGGATATGGTTTTGAAACGTGCAGAGAACTTTAGAAGAAAGGGAAAAGGTTTTTAAAAATCATTCTTAATAAATTTTTAATTTAACAAAAATTTGATTATCCGTGGTCATACATGATAAACTTCGTTGCAATCGGGGTGGAGAGCAATATCACAAGCATTGCAACGATAAACAGTATGACAATGGCAATGGGGCCGTGGTTAGCCCGATCAGTAAGGCGCCGGACTCGTAACCAGAGGGTTCCGGGTTTGATCCTAGCCGATCAAAGATCCACCGTCGTTACTAATGTTGGATGGGCGACGCAAAATAAGGGTCGTGGTCAAAGTCCACCAAATGAAACGGTGCTTCTGGAGGTACAAGACCAGTTGTTTGCACGGTCCTTGGTCTGGTTCAAAAGAACAAAGCGTTTTGAGCTAAATCGGGCTTCTACCTGAAATGTGCTCGTAAAAACGGAAGCCGTACTTATTCTGCGTTAAATCGGGTAGATCTGTCCACTCGGGCTCGGGTACCCGAGTGGTTTGAGAAACACAATGGCAATACTTGCACCGTAGGCTTTTGTTATTTGTAAACCTTGCTGTAAAATGCCCCCAGATACTGGCATTGGTAAGCTAAATGTATTCGGCCGTCCTGTAGCTGTACTTTTCTTCGGTGTATTATTATCAAAGTGGGGGGGGGGGGGGGCGGGTTGTAAAAAATTAAGTGCAAACTCTCGTCTAAAATCCAACAGTGACTTTCTATTTCCTTCTTCAGATAGTCTTGAAAGTTTCCAAGCATTTATTTGTGCAACATCGATATAATTTGAAAATATTGGCCACCATTTTTTCTCTCGGACTCTAATTCTATTAACTTGAAACTAAATTATCGCACAAATCAACATTACCCATTTTTATGTTATACTAGCTTAATACCCGGCATTGCCCGGGTGCTTATTAATACAACATAGCATTCAGGGAAAATAAGTTTGAAAGAGTTCTATTCATATGGGTATAAAGTAATTTGCATCAATCAGTCTCTTAGGTACAAACTTTGAAAAAAACTAAAATATTACAGAAAGTTAAACGTTTACAGAAAAATAGTCTTATCAAAAGGTGAAAATGAAAGATAAATGTTGTCTGTGCTTTGCCGCGTCCACTGGCATGAAATATATGCACATGGAAGTGAAAAAATTGCATCAATTTCACCCGCCAAATTTAAAATATTAACTTTTCTCTATTAACTGTTCCCACCTACAAAGTAAAAATTATTATAACTCAGAAATAAATCTGTTTCTCGTTCTGAAGGCTTATCTCCATTACAGACGCAACTGTAGTCGCATTGCAAATTTGAAATTCAAATCCATGGCTCTTTTTATAAAGTCCACATGAATTATGATTGTTTTTTACTTATTTCAATGCTAAAAGGAAATAGGTGAGCCTTAAATTAAAAATTCATTACTTTAATCGTAATCATTGTTGGAAAATACTAATATTTAAAAATCTTAAATTTCATCAATTTGAATGCTAAAAGGCCTATCTCGATTACAATATAAATAGGCTAGATTCCAATAAAAGGGTCATTTTTTGACAAAAAATTTAAATTTGAGCTTTTTAGATTTTTTAAAATTTCAAGACCCCGCCTATGAGAATTCTAGGGCATCAAGGAACCTCTCTGTGTCAAGTTTGATGAAAATCTGACGCAAACTGTGGATTTGTATAGAGAACAAGTATATATATACAGGGTGTCCACTCCTATCGTGGACCAATAGCTAATTTCTAAACCGTTAGAGATAAGCAAATAGTTCATTTGGGAAAAAATCTCCAAATTACGAAAGGAATTTTGGGTCTATTCAATGTTTTTCAAAAAATCAAATTTTGAAAGAGTTACGAAATTTAAATTTTTATACAGCCCCCCAGTCCTATCAATCATATTTAGTAAAACATTCTTGACACTGTAACGTTTAAAACTAAAAAAAAATCACTGTTCTACCACAAAAATTGACCGAGTTATGACGTTTTGAAAAATCAAGATTTTGCATTATTTCATGACGTCATCGAGAGATCGCTGAAGGGACCGTATGCAAAATCATTCAAAATCTTGATTTTTCAAAACGTCATAACTCGGTCAATTTTTGTCGTAGAAGAGTGATTTTTTTTTAGTTTTAAACGTTACAGTGTCAAGAATGTTTTACTAAATATGATTGATAGGACTGGGGGGCTGTATAAAAATTTAAATTTCGTAACTCTTTCAAAATTTGATTTTTTGAAAAACATTGAATAGACCCAAAATTCCTTTCGTAATTTGGAGATTTTTTCCTAAATGAACTATATGCTTATCTCTAACGGTTTAGAAATTAGCTATTGGTCCACGATAGGAGTGGACACCCTGTATATACATACACTCATTTTTATAGATATAGATTGCTCAATGATACAAAGCTGAGGAAAAAACATTTTTCTTCTAAATTCTGGAGTAGCGAGAAACGATCTTTACAAGGCTCAATTTTACTGTAAGTAGAACCTCAAATCATCATCATCATCAGAGTTTTTTATTATTTTTTTATTTTTTCCAAAAACCTGTTCGAATGCTTCTTAAACGAAGATAGCTAGTTCTGGACATTTTAAAAAGTGGAGACGAAAAAAAAAAGCTTGCACAGTCAAAAGGCACAGAATAGAAATGAAATCTATGACTTTCGGAAGAGCAGTTGAGACAGGCAGTCTGACTATACCCCTTTTTCGCTGACGATGCACTCACGCAACACCTGCTTTTGCTTTCCTTCCCTCCCCCACAGAATCAATTTCTGAGTGGATTTTTTTATAAAAGTGACGTTGACTAAGAGTGTTTCACATATAAACCCAAACTTTTTTTCTTTTCTAACTTTTTTGATAGAAAAATAGATCACAAATTTTAGCAAAAAAAAAAAAAAAACCATGTTAAAACCACAATTTTTATTGCATATAAAAAAAAAATTTTGAGGCAATTTTTTTACTTAATATGTTTATATGGTTGTTCTTAAACTTAAAGCTGAAATCGGTACAAAAATTAGTTAAATAGCAATTTTTTTATGATTTTTTATGATGACCGTTGCGTCAACGCAACACCAGCGGGTAATGGGTTAATGTAAGATAATCTTCTCTGTGAAGAATTCTTCCACTTAGATTATTTTGGAAACTTTGGCATATCTGTCCTGAATTTTAGCCCCTGTATATGTAGTTTAGGAAAGTGATTAATTCACTTTTACAAAATTAATTTTTGATATTAATTTTACCAAAATCTGAACTACACTGAAGTAAATAGAAGTTGCATCAAATTAGAACTCCTTGCCTTGTATTGAAATCTGTTTTAACATTTTTGTTTCCTTGAGAAAGATAGTAAATTGACCCTTTTTTTCCTCATGTTAACTTAATGTATTTGTATAATGCATATTTTACACTTTTTTCTGAAAAACGCAGCCCCAAAGATTCTATTGCATCTTGTACTCAAAACTTTAAGGTCCAGTGTTTGATGTAAAATTGCCGCTAGCCTCGGAATTGTCATAAAGAAAATAAAAGTTCAGATCACAATTTTTTTATTTTGAACATTTTCGTAATCGTGGTTTTGAAATGTAAAGATGAATGCTTTAAAAATATTTTTTGTGTAAAAAAATGCTTGAAAATAAAGATGTGTTTGTGTAATCCATAAAATTCATGCCTATTTGATGACTAATAAATACTTTCAAGGTTCTTAATTTTTTTGAAAAAGTCTTTATTTTTCGTTTTGAAAAAGAAGTGGGAACCCTGTAAAAAGTTCGCTTATTGTAGTTGACATTTTACTAAAAATGTGCATTTGAAAATGTATTTTTTAGATGTCTTAATTTAATTACTTAATTAAACTCACCTGAACGAATTATTTTTATAGGTTCGAGCTGCTGAATCATTGATGAAATTGATATCTGATATAAAACAATATCTTATCCTCAATGACTTTCCATCTGTGAATGAAGCAATTTCTCAAAAGACCAAAGTGTGTCGATCCATACAGGAAGGTATAGATTCAAAACTGGCTGCTTTAAGAGATGATGTCGCAGCAGAACTTTATGAACTTGAGGAAGAATACTATTCTTCGGTGTTTAAACTTTCCCCGCTAATTGCTGAAGAAAAATTTGTTTAGTACAAATTGAGCAACACAGTCTCATAGGAAAGAATGGACTTTTGAAATGTTAAAAAATAACTTTTTTCTTGTAAAATGTTGGAAGAGGGAATTCATCTTTTCATTGTACATATTTCATTGTTCACTTTTGTTCAGCATGTCAAAAAGCCTTTATTTTATATTTATAAAACTCTTATTTATTTGTTCTGTATACTTTAGATTTGTTGATTTGTGTACAATAAAATTTGTTCCACTTAAGATTTGATTTTCCTTTCAAAACATTACCAACTAACTTTATCACATAAAAGGATTTAAAGCTAAACCTATTACATTTGTTTTGTTTTTAAAAAAACTTTCATTTATATTCTGGAGGCTATGTCATTAATTGCACCTGGTCAACTAGTTACCTAAAGCTTGTGAAGTAGGGATGCACTGAGGAGCGACGTTTCTTTGGAAAAAAATCGCGAACTTTATCATTTTTTTTTTTTTTTTTTTAAGGAGGGAAATTTAAAAGAATAAAAATTGCATAAGAGGAATATAAAAAGTTGATGAAAATGGGAGTGAGATATAAGACACGTAGGGCACCCCATACTGATTAATTTGAACAGTTGATAAGCATAATTTAATACAAATGATGTGCTAGATGAAAACTTATTGATGTTGCAACAAATGCTTGAAAACTGTGTTTGTGTCTTCTGGTGAAATGTTTGCCATCTTTGTAATAAAACATTCTCATCTGTTTCCCCATTATGCTCAATAAATGTTCATGGCAGTAGTTCCGAGAACTTTTATTTGTATAAGCGCTGTATTCGTTTATCCGTTACCCAATTAAGCAGGGACGAAAGTACTTGTAATTAAGTTTAGTATAAGAATTTTCAATTTTCCTTCTTTATTATGCTCTGTGACTAGCAAAATTTTACTAGTAACGCTTCTTTATTTTTCCTCGTATTCACCATATCCTCTCTAAAATAATTAAAAATGCTTTATGACCAGACAAGCTCGTTTTAATATGAGATCAGCAGTCAGGGCGGGTTGTTTTTATTTTCAGTTAATTATAATTCTTTATTTTCCTCTATTGTATATTAGGGTGTATAAAAAAACCGTTTTTCGAAATTCAATTTACTAAGTTGTTAAAAAGTTGCCCCTACCTAACCACATATTCCACAAAAAAATTCAGTTCAATCAGAAATTGTTTAGGTGTGCCGCACGAGGTCTGAAGTTTGTGAATTTCTTCAAAAATATTACTTTTTTCTCATTTTTTTTTTTAACATTAAGAATAAATGTTAAAAATAATTCAAGTTGAAAAATTTACACAGCAAAGTCGGAGGACAAAATTGGGTTTGAAAAAGAGTATATTAAACAACATTTAGATCTCCCACATTTATTCTAAACTTCCGTAATTTTCACCAAAACTAGCATTTTACAAGGCCATGCGGCCTGGTTAGAAACTTGTTTATGAATGTGGAATCTAATTGAATTAACACTTTAAACTGGGAATCATCTGTAATTTATATGGAGTTAAAAGTAAAATAATATAAACTATAAACAGAGAACCTAAGTCCCTCGTCACACAGTGCCCGCGTTCTATCGGGGCCCCCGTGATGGTAAACGAAATACAGCTCTGCTAGCGTAGCTGCAATAGGATTGTAGAAAAAAATGTATGTTTTCCTACATAGATAAACTTGATAACATTAAGGTATCGCTGTATGTGAAAGTGCAGTTTTACTTTTCAAACTTCAATGTTGAAAATTTTCCAGAAAACAAGCGCCCCTACCAATTTTGTTTCCATAACGGGACCAAAGATAGCAACAAATCTGCACTGAGTTCAGTGGCAAATACGGGGGGGGGGGGGGCGATCGCCCCTCCCTTGAGGACGCTCCACCTGTAATTTTTCGATATTAAAGTTCTAAAATCGCAATTTTATACTAGTTTAATGATGTGGGGGGGAGGAGGTTTGGGGTATCCCCTGGAAATGTTTCGGAATTGAAGTTCAAAACCATTGTGATCAATATTTGTAATTTAGTATAAAAAGTAAGTAAAAATAAGCTATTTCCAATCCCTTGAAACATTTCTGCATTCGCCGAACCGCCCTTGACTGAGCTTCTTCATTACTCAGACTTAGAGAAATAACATAGTATTTGAGTAAAAGTCACACAATCAGCCCATAAATAGAACATCCCCCCTTTTTTGTAAATTTTAGCACGCAAAACATTTTATCCCGAACGTGGCACTCTTCCCAAAAAGGTTGGCCACCCCTGTACTAGAGAATAAAAAAAGAAACCAATTAGGATCCCTGCCATTTGTATTGGTCTATTTCAGGGCTCTCCAACCTACGGCCCGCGGGCCGGATCCGGCCCGCGACCAGATTTTTCCCGCCCGCGGAAAAAATCTGTTTTTTCAATTCCCCCCCCCCTTTTTTTCAAAAAAATATTTGTTATTAAATTAATCAGAACAGTGACGATCTCATAGTGAATACGTCAAATAATAAATAAAAATTTGTCTTTGGCTAGCACTAACCAAGCGCGGATCCAGAGGGGGGGTCATGACCCCCCCTTAAGCGACCAAATATAGCATAAAGCTGAGTTTTTTAGGTCTAATATTACGAAAAAATTGCGAAACAACTCCATTTTTAATCAAAAATTACCCTTTGACCCCCCCCCCTTTCCGAATATGACCCCCTCCTTAACCAAGAGCTGGATCCGCCCTTGGCACTAACGTCATCATTTCTATTGTCCGACCTCCGACCGTCTGTCCAATTTGTTTGATATTAGTTCGTGGTGTGAACAGAGAATTTAAAATCACAGAAGAATTGGCTGATGATCACTCTATGGAGAGCAATGTAACCGGAGACAAAATTTTCAGTAAAGTAATTGAGACCATTTCTGATCTCGGGCTTGACTTCACACGTCTAAGAGGTGTAGCTACAGATGGAGGAAAAAATATGTCTAGCACAAAAATTGGAGTAATTGGAAACATATGTAATTCTGTGAAAACAGCTGGAGGAATTAAACCCGTGGTTTTTCACTGTATTATCCATCAACAAGCGTTGTGCGGGAATCACATGGATGCAGCTGAAGTAATGGATGTAGTTGTGAAAACAGTTAACTTCATTAGATCCAGTTCTCTTAAACATCGCCAATTCATCGTAATCTACTTTCATTTTACAGTTCTCTCCAGGAAAAAGACTTTAAGAACATAAAAAAATCACTCTCGAGTTATATTTTCTCTTTTTGGGTCTACCTACAAGTGTGAGCAGACATTTTCAAAAATGAAGTATGTTAAATCTAAGTACAGATCCTCTTTCTCAAATGAACATTTAAAATCAACTTTAATGATCGGGACTACAAAGTTTGACCCTAAATGGACTGAAATTTTGAGAGGCAAACAAATGCAATCTTCCCATTAAAAATTGTCCTAAGCGTTGCACTTGCTCTGTCCTCATTTATTGTTAAGTTTCTTATCATCATTAATACATAAAATTCATTTAATAAAATTGTAGTGCATTGCAAGGATTTAGTTTTTAGTCTCGTTTGGCTTTTTTTTTTGTTTTAACTCCTTTTGGAGAGCAAAATACATTTTGTGGGAAAAAATGACTTAGATTACAGTTTTCTGAACTGCTCTCTAAATTTTACGAGTTTCCGTAATGTTACAAAAAACCTATCTGAACTGAACTATTTTTGAACCGTTGGCCCGCCTCGCTTCCAAAAATTTTTAATTTGGCCCCCGAGTAAAAAAGGTTGGAGACCCCTGGTCTATTTTATGCTAATATTGTCAGTACGAAAAAAAATATTAACATAACGTTATTAGATATACTTGTTCATCATGATGTATGGAGATAATGTGTGTTTAGTCCAATATTATGTTTCTACTGCGTACTTAAAAAAAATGTTAAGTGCCCTTATTTCTGTTATTTTGTGATCTATTTTTTTTTTCTCCAAAGCTACTGCGAAGTCTGTAATTA